>JAVXUP010003138.1:0-83815 GCA_033070095.1 Escallonia herrerae | reverse complement strand
TTTGGATTTTTTTATCTAAAACGAAACTGAAAATAAAAGAACGAAAAAAGTATCTTTTTCATTATCATTATAAAAATAAAAACAGAATAACGTAAGCGTACAGCCCTTAAGGATTATAATAACGAAAAATTTTAGTTTTGAAACTCAAATGTGACGTAGACACTTGTCTCAGGTACTTGTAATGGGGAAGTCAAAGAAAGAGAGATGGATTGGAAGGTGTTGAAAAAGGAAGTCGAGAGGACCCAAAACCGCTCACGTTCAGAACGGAAGAAGAGACGAAAAGATTTTCAGGTGATATTTCGGTGGGCCCCGGATGACGCAAACTCCACACGTGGCAGCAGGAGCAACTCCCCTCCCACCTCTCTCTCGACGTGTACGGCGTTGGGCAAATGCTATGCAATTAGTGCCCCCATTGGCCGCACAGTTGCAGTAATTATTCCTTCCTTCTCCTCGAGCAGTCCCCCACCCGCACCATCTCTCAGATGAAGAAGAGAGAGCTTAAACATTAAAGATGTATTACAACTGAGCAGAGAATCTGGCTATTCATAAAGGCGTTTCTGTCTTACTATGTCCTATAGCCTTATACCCACCGGTCAATCGCGTTTATAGGTCTCCCCCAGATCCGGAAATCTCTCTCATTATTCCCAGATTGGTCACAGCTCATTTCTTGAACACCCATTTTATTATAGGCAGTAAAGGTTTGAAATATCAAAGAAAATCAGGTGACAGCCTCCCCACATGAGTCCTTGCACAATATTTGACAATTTTCAACTTCTCGCCCTATTCGCATTTTTTTCTCCCCCATTCTTACCAAAAACATTTTTTTTTCCAACCTGACATTTTCTGGCTTTACAATTTTCTTTCCATTAGTTAATTTTTGGTTGGTTTGTTTGAATTTGGGGATCTGGGTTCTTCTTGAATTCCTGTTTTAGGAACACCATTTTGGGATTTCTGAGTTCGCGTTAGGGTTTTATTTATTTTTGACCCCTTCATTTTCTTGCTAGATTTTCTTGATCTGAAGGGAGATTGGTTTGAAAATTGAAGCTTGAGTGTTTACATTTGGTAATCAAATACCCATTGATTCAGGATATGTTCTAGACGCTGCATTGATTAGCATTGAGAGGTGGCCTGTGTTTTAAATGGTATTTAATTTCATTGATGAAAGGATTTCGGGTTTTGAGAGGAATGCTGATAGAATCAGGAGCTTGATGCTACAAGAACTGCAACGAATCAAGTAGGGCCTTTGTCAAGATTGAGAAAGAAAGATACAGTTTCCTGTTTAGGTACAGGAGACTGTGGAATTCGTTTATTATGGGCTGCATTTGCTCGAAAGGAACTTCTGGGGATGAGGCCGGTGACAGTCATCTTAAAGAGAAGGAATCGAAGAAGTCTTCAAAACGGTTTATTGCTTCCTCAAGGAGGGAGGAAGTTGTGGTGGAAGTTGATGGTGGTGCCAATGATGTGACTACGAGGCTTATATCGACACAGGAAACGACCGAAGAGAATGTAGGCACCACACCAACGTCATGGGGTGTAGGCGAGAAGAAGGCTATGGTTTTTGAGAAACCTAACGTGCCAGAGACTCAAAGACAAGGGACAACAGAAGTTGGGGTGCAACCTAATATATCTAGGGTATTTAGTGTTCGTAATGGAGTTGATGGATCACAAGTTTCTGCTAGATGGCCGTCTTGGTTGACTGCAGTTGCAGGGGAAGCAATCAAAGGGTGGGTACCTCGAAAAGCAGAGTCATTCGAGAAATTGGACAAGGTCTATTAGAATTCTGAACTTGCACTTGATTTTCCTTAACTTTCCTGCAAGCTGCTCGCTGTCTATTTGTATGTCTGTTTGAAACTTGGTAGTTCTGATTTCTTAGTTATGCTTTGTCTGTTTTGGTTTGTGTCTGTAACAGAGACCTCAAGTTTTTCATTCTTATGCCTGACTGTGGTAAATTACAGCACGAGTGATTAACTTTTAAGACAATTCAATTGGTTGTAAACTTGGGTTAATGTTGCTAAAAGGATTGCCCAATTGACATGAAGTCTCTTTCTAGTAACGAGGGGTTGTTTCTGCATGTTTAGGCTTGAGGGGTTTGGGGGAACTTGTAAGCACTCCCGTCCAAGATACCATATGTTACCTGTTCAAAGTGGCGGTACATGATGCAAGTTGATTCCTTTACGCTCCCCAGTCCCTTGAATAGGGGAATTTATGCATTAGATGCCCATTCTATGCACGTTGATTGATGTTAGCTCAAACTATATTTTGGGAATTCGTTTCGCAATCTTTACTATCTGATTGAATTGATGTCTTCAAATCTAGTCACACTAAAGTTTTAACTGATATACATTTAATGCAGATAGGACAAGGGACTTATAGCAGTGTGTACAGAGCCCGTGACCTTGAAACTGGAAAAATTGTTGCATTGAAAAAAGTGCGATTTGTTAACATGGATCCAGAAAGTGTTCGTTTTATGGCAAGAGAAATCCTTATCTTGCGCAGGCTTGACCACCCAAATGTTATGAGGCTTGAAGGTCTGGTTACATCCAGGGTATCTGGCAATCTTTACCTTGTATTTGAATACATGGAGCATGATCTAGCCGGTCTTGCAGCATCACCAACAATCAAGTTTACTGAATCCCAGGTGTGTGCTTTACGTTGCAGTTCAGGGTACTGTAGCAGGACTTTGTTTGACAAAATGTCGTTGCTCTGAATGACATCTAAGCTTAATGCCTTTGCCTTCCATTATATTGTTCAATAATTATAGAAACCATTCTACTTGATCCCAGTGCTTTCTTTTTGCTTGGATCCAAACCACGTGACGAAGTTCTCTTCCATTTATCTCCCAGTGCTCCAGCCAACAGCTCAATATGTTCTTCACCGTTAACATCTTGTCACATATTAGTTGCAAATGACCCATTTGATTCAGCATTGTAAAGTGACAGTTAGCACAAAATAAAAAATAAAAAAGTAAAAAAGAAACTGAACAGCTGACACTAGCAGACTAAGTTGGCCCTCGATATATTTTTCACCCTGAATATGCCTACTAAGTTGAGCAACCCCATTAACAATTAGGTACACAAAGCTTCCTAGTTCACTTTCGATCTATTTTACCCATGGATAAGTTGCTGAGCATTATTTACCATCAGCTTAAGGTGGCATTGGTTGAGGGAGCTTAAACACAGTTACAAAATTAGCTGTTATACATTTTGTGTTTTTGTGGTATTGAAAGCTGCAGGGAGCTTATGATATAAGCAGGGGTTATTGGCTTTTGGAATGGAGGAGGATCTGGTTTGATATGACGGGGGTGGCAGGAGGTTCAAAGAAAGTGTCCAGAAAATTTCAGACAGAGTTAGTTATGGGGATTTGGTGCTGAATCTACAGCAAGTGGTTAGGAGGATCTGTGACGGTTTGGGTTCGTCATTGTTGATAAAACACCTAGGCGACTCTGGGTGGTTGGCTGGAGTTGCCCAGGTGGCTGTCCACGTTTCTGGTGTCTTTTATTACTCATCAATATTGGAAACTAACACTCCAATGAATAAAAGGCCAGCTGTCCAGGTATCTAGGTGGTCTCACACAAAGATGACACATGGAATAGTTAAAAATCAAACAATAAATTTGTCAGTAGGATCCGATTAGTCGAACTCCCTGGCCTTCAAGCAAGTTCATCTCCTCTCCAGAAAATATACCAGAGACCTGCAAAGTGTATCTGGAATTTCATTGATTCTTGCATTAATCATATTCACATGATGAGCATCACAACGACTCAACCAGGAAAAGCTAGAGAAACTCCAAGAGAAACAAATAGCTTTGAATGGTCTCATTGTCATTTTTCGTACTACGGAAGAGGGTTCTTTCAGCAGCAACTTAACTCTTGAGATTCAAGAATTCACCGCCAATCACTGCGGTGAATACTTGCATCTCCATTCTCCGATATACCCTATGGAGCCATAGTTAAAGGCCGCGGTCGACTGAGCGCTTATATAAGGCGGATGCCTATGGGATTTGGCCGAGAGAAAAATTGTGCAATGCAATGGGTTTTTTGGATGCTAGTATGCCACTTTCTAATAGTGCTGGAATTCATGGAATAAGCCATCATTATTCTAGAGCCTCACGAGTAGCAAGCATAGTCACGCACAAAATAACTCAAATTTCCATGAAAAGCTGTAGTTATCTTATCTCATATATTACTAGGTGGCTGGATAGGTAGGTTACAAGTGATACTTGAGCAACAAATAGGTCGTTTCTCCATTGTCGTATCTAACGCTTCAGAGCAGAAGATAATAGGCACGTATAAATCAAACCCTCACTAAACCCTGCAATGGTGAGAACCTTGATCATTAGGTTAAGCCTTTAGAGTGCAACTCTAGAATAGGAACTCCGACTAACGATTTTGGACTCCCAAGACTTGACTAAAGGCTTAATAACATTCTTAATTCGTAGTGTAAACCATGGCCTGCAAGAAATTACAAAAAGACCAAATATGCCTGATGACTCGTGACACCTTAAGAGTAGGATTCTGTTGATGGTAAACTCCATTAAGCATGTCCAAAGCATGCTCTATATGACATTCTCTATCTGTCCTCTTCTTAGCATGCCTGCCTCTGCATCAGAAGGTTGAAGCTTTGTGCACCGTTGAGTTTCCTTTCATGTTAGTTTAGAAGGATGGCTGCCCTTGAGGGATCTAAATTGTCAATAGCCATGTTAAAACTTTGACCATATTTGAGAAAATTGCCTTATTTTTTGTAACATGAATAAAGTAGTGTTGTATTTGGTATTAGGGAATAGATCTGGAATAAGGAGGAAGAAAATTTAACTGCATAGAAAAAGTAAAGGTTGCAAACTGGCTGTATTGATATATTGTATCTGGTGGTCGCATGGCATTTCATTGTATGATGACTTCATATGCATATTTACTTGGGTTTCATGTAACCTTCATGCAGATCAAATGTTACATGCAACAGCTGCTTCGCGGACTTGAACATTGCCATAGTCGTGGGGTCTTGCATCGTGATATTAAGGGCTCAAATCTTCTGATTGGCAACAACGGAAATCTTAAGATTGCTGATTTTGGGCTGGCAACCTTTTACCGGTCTAACCAAAAGCAGCCTCTTACGAGTCGCGTAGTTACCTTATGGTATCGGCCTCCTGAGCTTTTGCTCGGTGCTACAGCCTATGGAATAGCTGTTGACTTGTGGAGTACCGGTTGCATTCTTGCAGAACTGTTTGCCGGGAAGCCTATAATGCCTGGAAGAACAGAGGTATTTTCATACTTTAGTTAGGTTTAATTTCTTGCACTTCCAACATCCGAATGCTTGTCCTACTTTGCTTTTTCGGGCAAGTTTTGAAGCTACAAATTTGTTTTGAAGAAGCTAAAAAATGAAGGTGAGATGGTATCTTCATAAGTTGTCTTGGGCATAGAATTGATTTGAGAAATAGGTAGTAAAAAAATCTTAATGGCATTCGTGAAACTTAACGGAGTTATGGCAGTTGCCATTTAAGAACCTTCATTTTTACTCTTTTTTTTTTCAATTCTTCCAAAATGCCTTAGGATGAAGCCATGAGATCTTATACTAACCATCAGTTTTGTCTCTCTCCTTTCCTTCTCCCCCATTCTTAAGCATCTTTAAGTTATAATACCTCTTTGAAAGACTCTGCATGTTTTGACCATGATGGATCAGCAATTAAAATGTAACTGTACTTTTCGAGTGTAGAGGTTGAGCCAAGTTGTAGGGGTCCCTAGACACCCCACAGAGGCTAGATCCTTGTGCACTAGGCTAGCTCTTTTACTTCTTTTCAAATGTCAGTCATGTCGCAGAACTTTGATGGAACTAGATCATGATAAAGCGAGTGAAATACTGTGTATCATGCGATGTCTCTTGCTTAGTGTTTGGGATCTTAGAAATCGACTGTCAACATAATTTATGAATTGAGATAATTTGGCAAAAGTGGAACAAAATACATTTAGAGAATGAAATCATAGATCTTTATGGTGACTAGAATGAGATAAAGGTGAAAACCCATTGGTTAAGATGGTTAGGAAGAAGGGTGAAAAAAAGTTGAGAACACATAACTGAAAGTACAGGTTAATTGAGTTATGCCGATGTTACCAACACAAGAAGGCGGCCAGAAACATAATGGCTATGACATTAGTAATTCATATTCTTGTGTAAGTACCTAAAATGTGGCGGTGGTTAATATCTGTTAATAAGAACATACGAAATCTTAATATCTCGATCTAATTATTTGATCTGTTAGCACTTAGAAGGCATTATAATGTTGGTTTTTAGATGAATCAATGATATAGTTTGACATAAGGGTTCATGGTACATTTTAACCCTTTGAATGTTGTATCTCTCTCTTGATATGTAAAAATAATTGTACTAAATTGAAAAGCGTTGTATATCTAGTTTTTAGGCGACCTTAACTTGATCCGTTGTTGTGATTCCGTCATTCATTTATAGGTGGAACAACTGCACAAAATTTTTAAACTATGCGGTTCACCTTCCGAAGAGTACTGGAAAACATCGAAATTGCCACATGCAACTATTTTCAAACCTCAACACCCTTACAAACGTTGTGTTGCTGAGACCTTTAAAGGCTTCCCTCCTTCGACCTTAACACTTTTGGATTCCCTCCTGGCAATTGAACCTGAGGGCCGAGGATCGACGACTTCTGCACTTGAAAGTGAGGTAAATTTCAGAGTCCTACTATCTTAATCATCTCTTAGGTACTTTTATTTCAAAGTTTCATACTTGTTGTAGGTTCCTCTTCTACCCCTCCCCCCTCCTCCTCCCAGCTCACATACAACCAAAAAAAAGAACATTACCTTGTTATGCATTAGTACTGATTTGGGACCCTTGAGTACCATCATCTATAATAATGTCTTAAAACACAAAACTATTTTCGAGATGATGGTTGCCCTCAAGCCCCCTGAAAATTCTGGTAAGGCTGTTTGTTGTTTACATATTTTCTCTGGTACTTGGATACACTGCTTTCTCCACTTAGCAATCTGTATAAGCAACCATGCTTATTTGCTTATGTATAATATCATACAACTTTTGGTATAGCTGTGTATTATATACAGAACTTTGATCGGCATCTACCCATGAGATTCTCCATTTGGGTGAGCATGTTTGTAATATTATGTTCAATTTTTTTTTTTTTTGAAGTTATCTTCTCTATGTCTTCTAGTTAACTTTTTAATAAGTGTGAATTCTGGTGACTTCCTGAAGTTATGTACTTAAAAATGGGCTTTCCTTTCAGTTCTTCACGACGAAACCTCTTCCCTGTGATCCATCGAGTTTGCCCAAGTACCCTCCGAGCAAGGAATTTGATGCCAAGCTTCGAGAAGAGGAAGCAAGAAGGTGACAGTTTCTTGCCTTCCATTCAACTGTTGCTCTCATACCTAATCTTATTGGAAATGTGGGTTCATTTGTTATTGATATTTTGCATGTATCATGTATTACTAGTGAAAAAAGATAACATTGACGCTGGTGTCTGTCTTCCTTTTGGAAAACAAACTAGTAGTTATTGACTTAATGCTCCTGAAGCCTGTTGGTGTATTTGAAGTTTCAAACAATAATATTATTTTTTACGTGCCTCTCCCTTCGACAAGGAGAATTCTTGGAGCACTCTTGTTATTATTATGTTCACTTATATCTTTCCTAAATTATGATTTCAGGCAAAGAGCAGCTGCTAAGCAAGGACATGGATCTGAATCTTCTAAAAGGGGTAGCATAGGCTCAAAAGCAGTGCCAGCACCTGATGCTAATGCGGAGTTGCAGGCATCAATACAGGTTGTTACTATCGATGGTCTTTTTCCTTCATCAGTTTGTGTGCTATCCAGCAGTTTATTCGACTAATATTCATGTAGGAGGAGCGTGACACATCGATACTAATTTTTTCTTGTGGTATTCAGAAGCGACAAGGAGGACCAAATACTAAAAGCAACAGCGAGAAATACAATCCTGAAGAAGATGGTGGTTCTGGCTTTCCTATTGAGCCCTCCAGAGGATCACTACAAAATGGTCACCGATTTATTCCTGGAGCTTCTTTGAATATGAATGTGAATGAGGCTGGGGCCGTAATGGGTTCTCAACAAGCATTTGAATCTTCAAGGAATGGTGCAGGACTGAGGACCCAGTTGTCTTATAAACCTCAGGGAGGAGCAGCAGCCCAACTGTCTAAATTTTCAAGTTCCGTAGCTGTTCGTGGCAGTTCAAGGTTTGACATTAGTAGAGACACAAATGCCCATCCAAACTGGCTTGATGAGTGTTCGAATTCCAGATTTACCCATCTAAATGATGCCGAGTCCTCCCATCATTTGCTGGAGAGACCAAATTCTTCTTACAAAAAGGATGGACATGCACCTGGAAAGGAGTCTACGTTGGTAAGGAGATTTCTGAAAGACTCCCTTAGACCTCTTTCATTTTGTTGGATTTTAATAGCGTTTAACATTGAAAAATAAGTAAAAAGATAAGAACAAATTAGATGAAATAATTCTCGAGAAAAATGATTAAAGAATTAATAGCTTTTTACAGATTTGCCCGACATGTGAAAAGGGAGATGAATGTCAGGTGTCAGTTTTGAGTATAAAGTTAAAATTATACTACTACTAGGGAAGAATTTTTTGCTGGAAGAAATGATCAAATGAAGCAAAGATATAGAAAACTTTTACTACTTGTCTGGTTTTCTTTTTTCTCTCTTAAAAGTCGATTTTAGCGTTCTTGCTCGCATTTTCCTAAATCTAAACATAGCCTAACAGGCTAAATGAACCATTTTTGACCTTGAGGGAAGATAATATGAACTTAGAAGTCTCCTGTTGTTTTTCAAATACTATGGCATTCATTTATTAGTTTGGGTTCCAAATGTAGGGATATTCTTCAAAGAAGAATCGAATCCACTACTCCGGGCCGTTGCTTCCTCCAGGTGGAAACATCGATGAAATGCTTAAGGAGCACGAGAAACAAATTCAACACGCTGTCCGTAAAGCTCGTATGGACAAGTCCAAGACCAAAAAGGCTTACAATAATAATGGCCAAACAGAATCGCTATTGCAGCCATGGGGAACTGGGCGATGACCATTGGAGGAAGCACGTGTCTCCTTCATTTGGTTTAAGAGTTCCCACGGAATTGGTGATTCGCGCGCATGGATGTATCATGTTATAGCTTTTGGCAGATTCCGTCGCTATAAAGGAACTTGGGGTCCATGGAGCTTGTGTGTCTCGGCGCATTTGTCAGATTTGCTCGTCAGTTAGCTCCTAGACTAGATATGCTACTACAGGGTTCCAGCCTTTGGGAAGCTTAGAGTGTAGGACCCGTGAATAGTCAGAGGAGCAGATCATCCATGGCCGTACACCATATATTGCATGGTGGTAGGAGTCTGAGATTTTCAGATGGGCATGGGATCGTTTCCGGGGTGGTTCTGCTGCTGGAGATGGTCGTGTACAGCTTAAAACTTGGTTATCTGGATCAATATTCCTCAGTCAATGTAAAGGCTAAGCCATTCTTTGATGTTTGTAGGATTATGAAATACCTCAGGTCACTATTTAACACAGAGAAGTGGACAGTTTTACTAGTACACCATTACAGGTACTTTAAATCAAAGGGAAAATACATCGAATTTTCGCTTGATTATTGTTCATGTTGTCCACTGTTTTCGATGCTATTTCTCTTAAGAGGAAGTGAATGTGTTGCCGAATTTTCATTGACGGTATGACTCTACTAATCTCTCTCAAGCCCCCGTAAAAGAAAATGTTTCAGATTTCCATGAACGATGTACAAGTGCCGGGACTAAATGCTCCCGGTCCTCCAAAACGAATTAGAAATAGGCTTGTATGAACAACGAGAGAACCAGTTACAACGAGTTATACGGGCTGGAGAGTTTATAGGATAAAACAACTCCAATTATAAGATTAAGAATATAGATACAACCAAACTCACAACAGAAAGCATAATCTGTTCTATCAGACTTGCACCATCCAAACCCCCAATAAAACTCAACCAAACTTGCTGATGTACCAACTGCTGTAGGTCTCTTGTCTTCATCAATGACTTAACATACATCCTTCAGTCCAAAGCATCACAAGGCAATCCCTCACTTCAATCCTCTTCCACTCAACTCACACCCTTATATTCTTCATTTCTAGACCAAGACATGATCTTACATGCAAAAGGAGCTCCAGAACTATTTCAACAATTTCACTTCTTAAAAAAGGCCTTTTCAACATGAGGTCCAGAACCCAAAACCCTTCCCACCTTAAGCTTCTCCTCATTGGTATCTTCTGTGCTTTCTTCATCCTCTTTCTGTTGAGATCAAGTTTCTTCTCATCTTTCAAGCAAAACCCATCTCCCGCTTCCAAAGGCTATTTACCAAAACCCTCCACTTCTATAAAGGATGCAAAAGCGGCAAACTGCTCACCAACTTGTACCAAGATCCCGCCTTCCCTAGCCCAAGCTCTCATTCACTACTCGACCTCAACCATCACACCACAGCAAACGCTCAAGGAGATATCCGTAACATCCAAGGTTTTAGAGAAGAAGTCTCCATGTAACTTTCTGGTATTTGGCCTAGGCCATGACAGCCTCATGTGGAGCACACTAAACTATGGTGGACGGACGGTTTTCCTAGAAGAAGACGAGGCTTGGATCGAGCAAATCAAGCATAGATTCCCCATGTTGGAGTCCTACCATGCCACTTACGACAGCAAGGTTCACCAGGCTAATAATCTCATGGAGGTTGGCAAGGGACCAGAGTGCACGGCGATTGGTGACACTAGATACTCCATGTGCCAACTTGCCCTAAAAGGTTTGCCTGATGTGGTTTATGAGACAAAATGGGATTTGATCATGGTAGATGCTCCAACCGGTTACTACGAAGAAGCGCCAGGGCGGATGTCAGCAATTTATACAGCCGGGATGATGGCAAGAAATAAGAAGGGCAAAGAGACTGATGTGTTTGTGCATGATGTGAACAGGGTGGTGGAAGACAAGTTCTCCATGGCATTTCTGTGTGAAGGGTACTTGAAGAAACAAGAAGGAAGGTTAAGGCATTTCAGAATCCTAAGCCACAGAGATAGCTTGGACAAGCCCTTTTGCCCCTAATTAAGGATATTGTCTTGTTTTCATCTCTTCTTGCATTATCTATATTGTTTTTGTCCATCTAATTAGGAGAAATTGAGGTGTAAGGACCGATCGGATCCTGGTGTTAAAGATACTAGAACTTGGTCATTTATAATTGTTTCTTCTCAATGTACTTGATTTTTGTCCCAAAGAGTGGTTCTTTAATTCACTACCGATTATATGAACAGCATTAAGTTCTGCAGAATCTAGCTTTCACAGTTCTTCCCGAAGGTAAAATAGTTCTTGAAAGTGACATCAAGCAGTATGCCAGGTGAAGAGTTTAGGGGAGGATCAACAAAGTAAACCGCAAAAGGCAGCAACATGTTGTTTAGATCCAAAGACAGATAGATGGTCAGTAACTTTCAAGTCAAGCATAATGTGTCAAGTTTCCATTCTTAAACTTCCAAGAACTTACTTTTGCAATCCACAGTTATAAAATTGGTTGCCCAATTTAGAAGCAGAGGAAAAGAAGACCCATCTTGCACTCCCTCCCAAATTAAGAAGTTGATGTCTAATTTTCAGACAAAAGGAGACTGAAACACGTAACTAGTGGTCTTTAGCGACATCCAGGAGGCTCAGAAGAGTAGCAATTTCTGCCAGCTTAATACTGCTACCAAACTGAAAACTAAGCACCAGTTGAAGGAAATAAAAGTTAACCAAATCTGGGTGGTACTAAAACAGGCATTGGAATATGAAAATATGGAAAAGGAAAAAGGTTTCACTGATCAAGGCGTCAAGATAGCAGCTATGCTACATTCTTTTTTAATTTTGACGGATAAGTAAACACATGTTCGCATGTTCGTTTTTTATCGTTTAAACTTGAAATAATTTGTATATTGTATTGAACGCAGACTTGAAATCACCATTTCATGTGTCACTATTTTCCTTGTTGGATAACGTTCTTCTTGTTTAACTTTTGACAAGTTTTTAACTTTGAATAACTATCGTAGACAAGTTAGATTACTAAGGAGTAAAGTCGTCGCAAACATTCTCATCCCAAAGCATGACACGAGACGAATCTTATAAACGGAAGGAAGTATATGTCACCAATGGTAAACATTTGTTGCTATATATAGGAGTTAGCAACAATATGGAGGGCAAAAGAGTAACTAGACATGAGGAAAAATAAAATAATTGGACTTAAATATGAGTAGTTAAATGTTGGGGGAAATGATTGGACCGGTTGTGGGGCAGCATTTTCTTTCCCTTCCTTTGCCTCTCTTTGTTCACCCCCAAACAAATCGCCCAAACCTCCAAATACACACACACACACACACACACACACACACGAGAGGATTTCCAGTTCCCGCTCAACAGCATGAGCAACGAGTAGTAAGTTTCCCTCGCCGGCTCCATTTCTCTCTCGCCTTTTTCGTTGTCAATTCCGCCGTTTGGTTGAAATCCCATTTTCTCTCTGTCTGTTTGGCTGTAGCGATTATCTGTTCAAGCTCTTGCTAATCGGCGACTCGTCGGTCGGAAAATCGTGCCTTCTTCTCCGATTTGCTGTATGTTTTTAGATGTTTTACTTTTTTATGGTTGTGTGGAGAATTTTGCGTGTTTGTGTTGTTATGACTTTACGTTTTGCGTATGGATTAGTGGACATGTGGCTTAGGTGCTTCATTGAAACTTGCAGTTAATTGATTGGGAGTGATTTGGTTTTTCAGGATGATTCGTACGTTGACAGTTACATTAGCACCATTGGAGTTGACTTCGTGAGTCTCTCTCTCATTTTACTTGAGTATGTCTGTGAGCGTGTTTGTATCGTGCATTTACGTGTTTCTCTGCCCACGCATGTGTTGTACCTTTTTTTTTTTGTGTGCGTGTGTGTAGTGCGTTGTGTGCGCCTTTGGTCTTTCGGTTTTTCTAATGTATCAGGCCTTTGTTACAGAAAATTAGGACTGTGGAGCAGGATGGGAAGACGATCAAGCTGCAAATTGTGAGTGCTGTATAAATTTATGTGATAATTGTTTAGGATGTGGCTCTTGACATGTTTACAGAATTGTATTGCTTGTACATGAATTAGTAGTTGTGTTATTTTAACATGTGATTCCTCTCAAGTGGTTACTGGGGTGAAAAGTAGAGTATGCATCTATGTTACAAAGCATGCATCACTCATTTGGTGTTGATCACCTATAAGATTGGGAATTTTTGGCTATTTCTTCTTGAGTCTTTGACTACTCCACACGGGGATTGGTTGCCTTTGGCAACATTGATGTGTTGTTTGTGCTTAATCAGATGTGTAGCAAAAGGGATTTGAATCAAACTAGTGTGTTTATTGACCAATTTTTTAACAATTGTTGCTTATAATTTTTTTATTGTTAGTATTTATCCAAAATTTGCCTTTTTATGATAACTTGGTAGCTTTCAAGGGATAATAGGAAAGACGGGGTGATGAGTCTGCCTAAGATTGTGAATTTGATGTCATGATTAGCTGGGGTAGTATATTGCTGATTAGAGGACTTAAGGGTTGGTAACTTCCAGTTTTGGGCCGTCGCTTTGCGCTGCCATTTCAGGATTTTCTTGGATATGCTCTAAGCTGAAGTCAAGATTAATGAGTCTAAACTGCTTTAACCGGGTAGGAAGATATCCATCTTCTAGTTATAGTTGGAAACTAAGACTACTTGTCCTCCAAGCGTCCTCTGCTTAAAGAGCTACATTGTCGTATTATATCAGCTTCACTTCAGATGACTGACTGAGTGATGATATCTTTATCTTTGGTTTGTGTGTTTGTGTGCACGTGCATAGAATGTTTGGTTCCAGTTTTTCTTAGGGCTGTAAGCTGTCGAGCTCTTATCATTTACTTTTCAGATTGTGTAAATATACGTGTTTTAACATTGTCTGCTCTAGCTTGGTTTCGGCTGTCTCAAGTTCTTCTAACTAATTAAGACTAGCTCCAGCTCATAGGGAGTTTGTGCTAGAGGCCAAGCTCATATACATGATTGTACTCGACATATATGCCAGATTGAATGTCATAAGTTGGTATATGTAATAAAGTTAGCAGTCAGAGAAGACACTGAAACCCCAGTCAGAAAATTCGCAAATGGATGCCGCAAAATAGCTCGCAGAGATAGAAAATCCAGGAAATTATTTATCTCTTCTGATCCAGTTGAACTCCCATATAAGCGAGAGGAATATTTTAGCAAATCGATAACACGTGCTCGGTTTTTAGATGTGCATTAGGTCGGTTTCATGAGCAAAAGAAATTGTGGGAAGCCGACTTCGAGTTGAATCTGGACACCCATAAGCTATAGCACCTTAGAAATATCTACTACATTTGCGCTAGCTTTATTCTAGAATGAGTGGCTGTACTCATGGGTTTTCTTTGAGTATGAGTGCCTAATCTATGTCGCAACCTTGTCACCGTAAACAATAGGAAGTTTGTAAACTCTAGGAAGACACCATATATTTTGGTCCTTCTATACTTTCCTTTGTTTCAATACTGGCTGATTTTGCTGGAAAGTACACATGTAGTTAATCACCACTTATAAATTAAGTACCCTATTCATCTTTTATTTATTAAATTTCTGGCTGAGTTCTTATAGTCGAAGGTGATAGCGAATGCTGTTATGCTTTTGGTAAGTTGTCTAAGACGTGTTATCAGTTGTTTGGACTTTGGATTACTTACTGGATATGGAAAAGACAAGATGTATCACAAGATTACCACTAACACTTTAGTCCGAAACTAAGTCGTTGGAGGCATGCCTTGGACAATTTAGTTTATTGATGCTTAAAAAATGGTAGTTCGTATAATCTGTAGACAAATGGTAATTACTGGAACTTATGATGACACTACTTTGTCTCTGCCTTTCAAGTGGGATACTGCTGGCCAGGAGCGATTCCGGACCATAACGAGCAGTTACTACCGAGGAGCACATGGAATCATTGTAAGAAAATCTCCTCAGTTTACTTGCCGTTTGTAGCCAGTCTGAAAGTCAATATAGTTTGTTGTCCATCATATTTGTAATTGCCTCAAAATCATAAACTATAGCGGACAATGAGCAAAGGATATGCTAAAAGTGCTTATGAGTTCGCAAGCATTCTCGACTTTTTTTATCAGCGACTGTTTTTGACATTGAATAAGGCTTAGCGTGACTGACTAGCATGTCTACTTTTTGCAAGTTTTCCTGGACTTTGGAATTGGAACCCAAACACCAAAGTTGTTTCATGGTTTGGATATGGTAATGATAATAATCAAAGTGAATTAAACAAGAATTTGAATAAGGTAAAGGCTTTTCTTTACGAATTCAGAAATCCTCGCAAATTTTTCCCTGATTGATGTAACATAATTGCCAGTTGGGTTCGATACTTGAACCCTTTTACTTAATTCCTCCCTATACAATTTCTTTCGATTCGTGTTCATAGTTTATGACTCTGTTTTACGCTGGCTTTTAACTTATCACAACTTCCTCCTTTTTCCATGCTTGGGACCCGCTAAGTATGTTCATGCAATTCTTTAAGGCTTTATTTTTTTTAGTTCTTGTAAGTTCTTACACTACTGAGATTCCAACAGATTGTCTATGATGTTACCGAGATGGAGAGCTTCAACAATGTTAAACAATGGCTGAGTGAGATCGACAGATATGCAAATGACTCGGTATGCAAGCTTCTGGTGGGGAACAAATGTGATCTAGTTGAGAACAAGGTTGTGGACACGGAAATGGCCAAGGTATAGTATGTTTTCCCTATGAATCCAACTGATGGAGCCTGTAGCACTTTTTCATGCTGTTTCTGCTTATCATGCATGCACAATCTAGATGACCTTTGCAACGGCAGAAATTCAGTTGTTACAGGTAAATTTTTACCAATGATACAGGTTTAATCCTCAAACTAGTGGACACATCATGAAGAAAAACCATAACAACGTGTCTTTTATCCAACTTTAGGCAAGTAACAATATATGCAGTTATAAAAAAGGAGGGAGAAGAAAGGAGGATGGGGGGTGGGGGTGGGTTAACCAGTGCAGACTGGCCAAGCTATTTACTAGTCAATTAAGCGAGGACCCAGTGCAGACCGCCAAGCTCTTCGGGCAGTCTCGCACAAAATATAAGTTTCGGAAAAGATGTCAAGTGCAATTGAACGTCTATATGTTGTTACTGGATCCATCAACCGTCATCGGACTGCTTTCATGATAAAGTGCCTTTGAATGCATTTGATCTGTTGTGTTCTGTACATATGTGATGAAGTTGTCTTGTGGGGAACAGGTCTCTGTCAACGTTTGTATAAGCTTTAAACGAAGCTTTTAGTTCTTTACCTTTGTTATTTTAGTGGTAAATTTTTGCATACGGTAAGAATAGCTTTTATAACTGAGAGCTGACTTCTTCAGCCCCACAAATGTCTGTCGTTTTATATAGATTTTTATACAGTGAGGATAACTTTATCAGTGTCCTGGACCTGAAATAACTGCAGGCATTTGCTGATGAGCTTGGGATTCCTTTCCTTGAGACTAGTGCGAAGGACTCGATAAACGTGGAGCAAGCTTTCTTAACCATGGCTGGCGAGATAAAGAAAAAGTAAGAGACCCTAATCAGCTTTATGTATCTTTTGTTAATTTTAAACGTGATCTTACCAATTTTCAGGCTTAATTACTTTTTTTTTGGTTCTCTGAAGTTTCCGTTTCCATGAAGAATGGTCTTTTTATCAACCTTTTTAGAATCATTTCCATCGGTCTGTGCTGATCTGACTTAAAATAGGCCTTGGTTAGGTTTTTTGGTTTGAAACAAATGTATAGAGGCCCCTGTTTGTGTATATATAATGGTGGCAGTATGGTGATATTTTTGACCATTTTGCCCATGGTAACATGGCATATTACAAATTTATCCGTGAGCTCATCATTCTTCAAATCAAGTTTTTATGGTCCGACACTCACGGACAAAATAATACTGACTTCTGTCATACGAATCTGAAATATGGGGTAGCATCTTTATTTTCTTGGTTCGGGGATGGTTTCTTCTCATCTTTAGGATTCTTAGCCAGATTTTCTTGTAAGCCTCGTCTTCATAGATTCGGAGATTTCTTTTAAGTTTATTGTGGCAAAAATTCTAACTTCATTTTTTTGCAGAATGGGTAACCAGCCAGCTGCTAACAAGAAGTCAGCCACCGTTCAAATCAAGGGGCAGCCCATTGAGCAGAAGAGCAACTGCTGTGGCTAAAAATATACCGTTGTAACACCTAGTGACTGTATTATCTTATGAACCACTGTAGACAAATGGAAAGCTGCAAACTTTTAAACATTGGTTTCATTCAAATTTCTCCCGTCCGACATGAAAGGAAAAAGGCAAACTGAACCTTCGTGGCTGTTGTAAATCCGGGAATAGGTCTTTACATGATGAAAACAAAGGATCTACAGGAGCAACCCAGTTTCATACGCTGGAAATCTTGAATATACTCTATTAAATAGTCAAAGCAAAACTCGCTGATGCAATACACGGCATGCCAGCCTCAGATTCACAAAAAAAAAAAAAAATCCTTAAAATCACACAAAGCAATCGAGGAAAGAGTTCAACAATGCGAATAGTATAGAAGATTTAAACATAGAAGTGCCTCCCAAAAATTGATATGCCTACTAGGATGAAGAGCAACAAGGTCTTTTCGTGTTTGCCTCCTGTCCTCCAACATCAAGAGTCGTCCCTTCTTTGATGCTAGTAGGAGCTGGCTCGTCCGAAGAAAGCGATTTCTTACTAATTATCCTGTATATCTCTGCAAGAATGGTCTGGAAAGCCTTCTCAACATTTAGGGCTTCTAGAGCAGATGTTTCGATGAATGAGAGGCCTTCTTTCTCAGCAAAACCATGAGCATCCTCTGTGGCGACTGCGCGAAGGTGCTTCAAATCGGTCTTATTTCCTATAAGCATGATCACAATGTTGGAGTCTGCATGGTCCCTCAGTTCCTTCAGCCACCGGCTTACGTTTTCAAATGTCGTCGGTTTTGTCACGTCATAGACTAGGAGGGCTCCAAGGGCACCCCTGTAATAAGCACTGGTTATTGCCCTGTATCGCTCTTGCCCTGCTGTGTCCCATATCTGAGCCTTCACAGTCCTTCCTTCAACCTGAACAGAGACACGGCCAAATTAAAGAAAGGACCATAAGGATACCCTTGCAAATTGATTAATAAATGACACAGCCGAAAGCAGTGGAACTTATTGAAACAAAAGCCAAATATAGGTCGAAGATCTGAGATAAAGAACCCCTTGTGACCAGATAATTAATCTTCGCTGCCATGCTCCGAATGCAAACAATACAAATGTTGGTCATGTCCACCCCAAAACAAAAAACACCCCAACTCAAGCCAGGAAAAATTTCTTAAGAAATAGAAAGCCTACCAACTGTAGATGTAAATTCAGTGTCCTTGGGTTTCAGCATTTAAAATATTACACCAATTTCCTTCTATTCTTTTTGTTCTACATATTACAAGGACCAACTAAGCTGTCCCTTAACAAACCCTGAAATTCTTACCCTCGCAGTCCCAGAAAGAATCCACCCGAGTCAGGGCCCAAAATTGTTAACGGAAGGAGAGAATGAGACCCAAAAAAAAAAAAACTTCACCAGATGCATGACATTGTAGTTTTTATCATTTCCTTTTCTGCAGAATCCATTTATTCAATGAGGAAAGGCTTACGGTGGATACCTAGGCACCCAGAGACGGGGTCGGATTATTGGAACCCACCAAGGATCTCTGCCTCCCAACAAACATGCTCATCAATACCCCTTTTTTATTTTTTAATTCCACTTTTTTTCTTTTTCTTGGAGGGTGGGGCGGCGGGGGGGTTTGGGTGTTAAGTTCTAACATCCAACTATGGAGTTCCAACACTTCAACCCTTGTTAGAAAGGAAGAAAACATAATACTCCCCACCAACTTGACATGGGAGAAAAGGCTCACTTGGTACAGAAGGTTCGTCAAACTGTAGCTAGGTCCTTTCCGACACCATTCCCGTCTCTCTTACAACATCGAAAACGCTACCAGACTCAAACGCTGCTATTTCAAAAAAGGGGAAAAAAAAGAAAAACTATTGTTTCAAGTCTAACATGCTTGGCCTGTGTTTCAAACAGAATGGGAAACAAAATAATTGGAATTTGACCACAGCATATAAAAAGTTTATTTTTTTGTTGAACAAATTGATCTCACACATCCATACCATGAAATATAAATAACTTGATTTTCGCTCTCACGTATTACCGACCGAACACATCAACAACAGACCAATTAAAAAACTCGCCCAACCATGAATATCATAACAAAAAAAAAAACTACAATCTACTCAAACTAATTAGATCAACCATACCATGCTCGAATCACACTATTCACTCACGACTTAAGACCATTACAGATCCGTACAGTACAAGTTCGAAAAGATTGAGATCACACAAACCCTAAATCGATTTAACGAAGTCATAGAGTAATGCTTACACAGTTCAAAAAATACTAGCAGTAAGTGCTCCAAGTGTAGTGTGTACTTTCAGAGAGATAAAATGTGTTTGTGTGTGTGAGAGAGAGAGGGAGAGGAGGGGACACCTGGAGAGTACGGGTGGCGAATTCGACGCCGATGGTGGATTTGGACTCCAAGCAGAATTCATTTCGGGTGAATCGGGAGAGAAGGTTGGACTTCCCGACGCCCGAATCGCCGATTAATACGACCTTGAACAGGTAGTCGTACTCCTCGTCCGGTCTCCTCGCCATTGATCTCTCTCTCTCTCCCCCCTCACTAAATCTACAACACACTACCACACCACACTGATCTCTCCCTCACACACGCAGTGGAATTGGTCGCCGAAGATGATATGTCGATCTCTCTCTCTCTCTCTCTCTCTCTCTCTCTCTCTAAAAACTGCACAGAAATATTTTAAATGCCCAAAATACCCAGGGGGTGGCATATGAATATGATTATGGGGTTGATGATTAATGTGCCCAATTACCTGAACTATCCCTCCACTTCTGTTGCAACTTATGATGCATTATATATTTCCATCTGTCTATTTAAACTTTTGCTTTCTTGTCATATAAATGTGCGATTAATGACATTAGCTAATGGGTTTGGTCGAAGACAAGTTTCTTTTCACAGGAAATTTTGCATACAAATTGCATTGATGTTCGTGTATTGATGTACTGATGAAAAGCTTTAGTATGTTCAGAAGAGAAAACGATGAGCGTAAGACAGTTATGATTTGTCTAAACCAAAATGCAACACGTTTCCTTAATCAAACAACATCAATCTCCCAGAAGCTATGAAGACTACGGTAGCCTTTGGTAACACTTCCTATTTTGGTTTTCTATTTCAAAAAAAAAAAAACAAAACCCAAAATTAGTTTTTTTTTTCTTACAAAAATAAATGGGTGTTTGATTACCCAATTTTTATTTTGAGTTTTTTCTTTTGGATGTTTGATTACCCAGTTTTTATTTATGGTGGTTTGCGGTGGGGGTGGCTGGTGGCTGCCGGCAATCGCCGGTGGTGGCTGGTGGCTACCGGTCGCTGGCGGTGGGAGGATGGTGGTTATCTCAAAACTGAAAATCGAAAACCCCTTTTTGAAAATTTCAAAAACAGCCCTATTTTAAAAATTAATTTTTAAAATTAAAGAAAAAAATAAAAATTATGGGTTAAACGGGTTTATTTTTTTTAGTTTATAAAATTATATATATATATATATATATATATATATATATATATATATATATATATATATATATATATAGGGAGCTGATCCATTGATAGCGCTAGCAAAATGGAGTATTTGCTAGCGCGATCTGGGCCGTCCATCCTGAAAGATGGACGGTCCAGATCGCGCCTTTTTCGAAAACTGTCAGTCGTCCGCGACACTATGTCGCGGACGGATTTTTTTACCTTTTTGCCCCTCCACCCGTCCGCTACATTGTATCGCGGACGGTCCAAATCTTCTTTTACATTTTTTTTAAGTTCGTCCGCTACATAATGTAGCGGACGTTTTTTTAACAAAAATACCGTCCGCTACATTATGTAGCGGACTATTTTACTTTCTCGAAAAGAGACATCTGTGTTGTCAGAGCTCTTGAAAAAAGACAACCAACTTTTATTTTCTCTTTCCCCCTCATCTCTTATCTTCTCTCTTCTGGATGAGCTCCTTCAAGACGGTGGAAGGGTGATAGAAATGGAGGAGGTTGAAGACCCTAGAACAAAATGACAATCTGTTGCTAGCCAATTTCATGAATGGTTCCAGCCTGCAGGTGGAAGTGCTAATTAAGTGTGCTCGTTTTGGAGTCTTTTTTACCAATGGCAATCTGTTGCCAACGAACTTCATGAAGATTTGTTCATCAGGATCAAAGTAAGAAGAGAGAGAAAAAGAAGAAGTCAGAATGAGAGAAGGGAGGGAAAAAAAGAAGACTAGTCCGCTACATTATGTAGCGGACTAGTCTTCTCTTTTTCCCTCCCTTGCGGACACATTAATGACACAGAAAAGTCATACCACACATGTGTGGGCCTGTCATTCGTCCGCGATACTATGTCGCGGACGGCATGGAGGGGCAAAAAGGTAAAAAATGTCGTCCGCAATATTGTGTCGCGGATTACTTTTTTTTGACATGCGTCAGGGCCTGTCAGTCGTCCGCGATACAATGTAGCGGACGGGTGGAGGGGCAAAAAGGTAAAAAAATTCGTCCGCGATATAATGTCGCGGACGACTGACAGTTTTCGAAAAAGGCGCGATCTGGACCGTCCATCTTTCAGGATGGACGGCCCAGATCGCGCTAGCAAATACTCCATTTTGCTAGCGCTATCAATGGATCAGCTATATATATATATATATATATATATATATATATATATATATATATATATATATATATATATATATATATATATATATATATATATAAGTGTTACGAAAGGAGCTACGTTGTCAAGGCTGCTCACAAGGATGGAAGTCTTGAAGACTTTTGCAAGCCAAGCTAGCTTGGGCCCTCCTTCATTCGAGATTGTAGGTTGGCGGATGGAAATCTTTGCATTACAGCCTACAACTCCAATACTTTATTTTATATATATATATATATATATATATATATATATATATATATATATATATATATATATATATATATATATTATTTTTATTTTCCTCTTGTCACGATCAACGTTTAGCTGGGGCTGTTCATGGGTCGAATTGGGCCGGGTCGGGTTGCTTGAGTTTTCATACAGCCCAACGCGACCCATGGTTGTCCCTGAATAAACCTAGTCCTAGAACAAATTCAGCCCAACCCAATCCAACCTTGGTCCTAAATAGTTTCTTTTGTTTATGAATTTTGATAACAAAGGCAAAATGATAGATGAATTCGCGGATTAGATACATAGCCAGCCTAGTGGGTACTTAAATTAAAGAGCTCGGTCTAACTAGTCCAACGCAATTTCAAATGGTTCAACGAAGGTCGACTGACAATAAAATTTTTCCAAAAAAAAAAAAAAGCAAAACCAGATTGTGTGTTTTAAATATGCCTTTTTTGTGCTAATTCGGTGTGGCTATCTTATGTTGTTTTATAGTATTAGTATTGAATATCAACCTTTTATATTAATTTTTTTTAATTGTGCTAAAAAAATTTAGATCTCAACTGTTTTATCTCCAATTAGTATTTAATACTTAGTTTATTCTAGTAGGGCTAGCCCGAACCTGACCCTAGAAGCTAGGGTTGAACTGGGTTAGATTCTGATCATAATAAATCAACCATGAGGATGGGGTTAACGCTGGATCATAACCCATTATCTATGTCTGCTCCATGCATCACAGCAGTATCATGGAAAGACTTCAAGCTGCTTGCAAACTCATGCATCTCTTTCCAACTCTAAAGAAGTCCCAAAGTTACCTTTTACATAACACTTCGTCCCATTTATTCTCAGCAATACCATATTATCAAAGCAAGCAAGGTGACCTAACGCATCTCTCTCAAAATACACAAGAATTGACCAAAACAGCCACTCGATCGAGAAGCGGATAACCAGTATGGTCGGTGACAGGATCTTGAAAATAAAAGGTGCTCCGATTATAATTGTTATGAGGCGCATCGAGCTCGAATCGCGTAGACAGATCTGATTTTAGCAAAGAACAAGCTCGTCTATCGCTTTGATTGCACCCGTCATCTCTTCTATACCCTTTTGTAACCGAGTGAAAACTCACTTGATAAGAAGTTCGTTAACAATCCTAAATGTGGAGGAAGTTCCCGTGCGATATTTGATGCACCTGTGACGGACCTGAATTTACTGTATGTGATTGATACAGAGTACTTCCTCCATCTTATCAGGATTTTTAATTTTTGCATATTGTTGATTTTTTGATGCATGTATAAAATCAGTAGAACACAAACAACACTCGTGATAATATATCGCTTTCGCTTTCGATTCTTTATCTTTTTGGTAACGCATTGAGAGTACAAAAGTATGGACACCACAAAATGCTTTTACTACCGATGTTGTAATCGAAACAAAAGGTTTGAATAGGTAGTGCAAGGTTGCAAAATACCTCATCGTGATTAAAATCAGCCATGAGGATTGGGTTGACGCTGGATCATAACCCAGTATCCATGTCTGCTCCAAGCAAATGCAAATTGATGCGGACGGTGGTGGTGTAATGATCCGATGGCCTATGAGACGGATTGAAGTAACTAATGATTTACATTACTTCTATGTTTCTTTTAGGTACCATATTTAACACGTTTATGTGTTTAAATATAACAAACGAAATGAAGTACAATAGCGTATTTATAAGGACTCGGTGAATGGTATTTCAAGTCCATGTTTTTTAAAAACGAAATAAAAAGGAACAACTAAAAAATAACGAGTTTTGACTTTGAAGAAAGTGAAAAGAAAATAAGGACGGCAACCAAACTTGTTTGTAAACTTGACTCGTGTCCAAGTCCGAGTTAAAGCTCAAACAACGACACGCTCGTTTGAAATTCTAAATGCGGAGGAGGAAGTCCACATGCGTCATTTGATGCACCGGTGAGGAACCCGAGTTTGTTGCGTGTAATTAGTACGGAGTACTTCCTCTATTTTATAATGATTTTTTTTATTTTTGCATTTTATTAGATTTTGACACATGCATAAACTCAATAGAACTCAAATAACAATCGTAAAATATATAGCTTTTGCTTGTCGTGTCAAGCCAATGTTAAAGCAGTTAGTAAACCCGTTGTTTACATGTACTGACATTCACAATATATGATTAAGAAGAGGGAATTCAGCAAATCAAAAAAAGGTACCAAGTGGAGGAAATATAAAATTTAGATTATTTTTCACTTTTAACTCTTTATCTTTTTTGGTCGCGCATTGAAACTATAAAATTGTTCGCACCAAAAATAATTTTACTACCAATATGATAATCGAAACAAAGATTTGAATATACAGTGCAAGGTTGCAAAATACTTTAACGAATTTATAAGTCATTGGTAGTTACTAAAATGTTGAAGACTTCTTTTTTCATATTATCATATTACCTATGCGACAGTCATCCTATTTATTTCGGTACTTCCTTTTTATAATTTTGTAATTCAAAAAGGATTGTGATTGATCTCTAATTTAATTTGTAGTAATGGGTTCTACCAGAGGTATTTATAAAAAAAAGGTTATTTTGCAACCTTGCACTGTCTATTTAAATCTTTGTTTCGATTAACATATTGGTAATAAAATTATATTGCCATGGTTGAAGGAATAAAGTTGCAAAATATGCCACATTTTTGTGTATGGGCATAAAAGAGAATGATATTTATATGGCCCTACGAATTTTTTTAATTATTATTTATAAAAAAGAGACAATTATGGATGCAAGTTCCTAAGTTAGTTTCTCATTTGAAGAAACTAGCTTATGCAAAAATATGTTCCTATTTTCTAGATGTTAGTTACTCATTTGTTATGGAAAGCTATTTTCTAACTGGTAGTTATTTTCTATTAGGTAACTTATCTCTTATGTAATAGTTATTTTCTAAATTTATTTTGCAATGTAAATATTAGATGCTGAATGTAGAGGAGCATTCTTGATCATGATTAATCATTTTCTTTCTCTTTTCAAAGAGAAGTCTTCTTTTTTAAGAAGAGCGACGTAGTATTTCTTCTCGTGTCACACGTATCCATAGATTAGTTTATGGAAGCCTTCTCAGTAGTTGGATGGTTTGTTCTACCCTTGAGTATACAGTCTATAATTTAATTATTGTTTTCTAAATGTTTTGAATAAATTTTCAGAGAAAGGTGAAAAGAAACTACATTGTAAATTAATCATTACAATTGCTTACAAATGGCTTGATAGTTTGTTTTAAGAAATACTGAATATTTTGTTAGCTTTACGCAACTTGCCTAAGGTTAGGAACTAAAACTCTATAGTGTTAATGAAAATACGCTAATTCTTTCTTTTTCCTTTTTCTCCCTCATCACTAATCGACCCATTTTATCTCTCTCTCTCTCTCTCTCTCTCTCTCTCTCACACACACACACGTATCAGATCTCGGCCGCATTAGCCTTCATCGACAGCGAGCCTCCACTTTCACCGCCGATACCACACACAACCAGCGAGGCCGCCCATTTTCCTCTACTAGTCCGATATATTTGGTTTGAAACAAGAATCCTAATTAAACGATCGCCACTTTGAGAAATTCACTGACAATTAAAAAATCCGAATATTCCCAATTCAACAGTAGTGAATCCACTTTTGAGTTTTGAAATTCAAAAGAGGGGCAGTGATGGTTGATTTTGTGGTTTGGCCATAGTGAACTCACGTGATGCAGGT
The DNA here is from genome assembly GCA_033070095.1 of Escallonia herrerae. NCBI lineage: Eukaryota > Viridiplantae > Streptophyta > Magnoliopsida > Escalloniales > Escalloniaceae > Escallonia > Escallonia herrerae. The sequence goes on along the minus strand of JAVXUP010003138.1, from coordinate 57,971 downwards.
TGTATTGTCTTCGACATTTTCAATGGTTAGAGGTAGATCGAGGCAGAAGGTGGAGGTCGAAGGTCGAAGGCAAGCCGCCCCATTTCCTCCTCCGCGCTTCCATCAACAGTCCACGTTGCTTTGACAGTTGCCAACACCACAATATCGAGCTATCACTATCAACCACCACCACAACACCGACCCACCACGGGTGTAAAGCCTACGACCATCATAACCATAGATCCCCATCAACCTGACACCACCGTAAATCCCATCGGCCAATAATTCCTTACTCACAAACCGTTCATCGACTATGCTGCCATTTTTTCTGACTCACAAAACGTTTCCCTGAGAGTCTGAAAGTTTTTATATATATGGTTCTCAAAGGTTTTGATCAGAATTTTGTTTGCCAATGATCTTTTTTTTTTTTTTTTACCTTTTGGAATTCCAATTTTGGTTTCCATTTTTTACAAGCAGAAGTCTCAGGTGGCTTGGCAATGGTGGGTTAATGGTCGCCGGTGTGGAGGTTGGCCAGCGATTGTGCTCGGCGATGGGATTGTCTGGTGTTGGCCGATATAATTAGTAGAGAGAAAATGACGGGGAGAGAGAAAAACAAAACAAAAAGAGTTATAAGAAGACGAAGTAGTTTTTGGTGACTAGCCTTAGGCAAGTTAATTAAGACTAGCAACATTTTCGCTATTCTCTTGTTTTTAAGTGCAAACAAAAACATTATAGTATTTATACTAGCAGTCAAGTCTTATTAGTAATCATTTACTATCTTGTATATAAAAAAAAAGTCAGTGACAATAGCGAAGAACACCCAGAAGAAGAGCATCTTTGGCTATGCAGATAAATGCAAGAATTATCACATAATTATATTAGATAGAAGTATTATTAGCAAATTTCATGGTATTGAACCTAACATCTTAGGTAAGCGTATCTTAGGATGTTGATCCAGATACTACTCAAGACGTTGAGGATAATATAGCCATCTCATAAACAGAATAGTTTTGTGGGTGTGCATTTACGGTCTCGTTGAATATTTTATTTTGACTCTTTGCAAACTTAAAGTTTAGTACTATAAAACATTAAATTAAACTCAAACAACAATTTTAAATTAAATAAATACTGTTTGATAAAGCCAAACTAAGTTAAAAACAAAGTTCACTTTTATTCAAAATACCATGAGAATTGGTAAAAAGTGAAATATAAAAAAATGTTAATGCTTGGGTGTAAACAAATTTCAATGGTAAAAAATTTCAAGGATAAAGTACAGCCTGACCCTCTCAACATAGGGTGGTGAAAATTTTACTATCTTCCGCTTCAACTTGATGTACTTAACAACTCTATGGTTATGACAAATGTCGCTCAAATGATAAAAATGTCAATTTTAACCCTGTGTGAACAACACGTGCATTGTGTAACATATTTTTTTAGCATAACAATTTTACTTCCTTTATTCACTTCCACCCTGTCAACCACCCACACCCCAAAAATTGCCCGCCACCACTACCGCCTCTATCACCCACCATCACACCGCATCCCTCCCTCCCCCCTAACCCCAAATGGCAAACTTATTTCATTATTTTTCTCTACTAAATTAAACCAAAGCCTGTTGTATGGATCGAGATTGAAGAGGTGAAGGAAACGTTGGTGATGCAAACGGAGGTGGAGGTGCAAATGAAAGGATGAGTATCTACAAAACAACCCCAAACCAAAATAGATTTAAGCCCATCTAGTCCAAATATAGTCGACAATGGTGATTGGTGGTGATAGGCGGAGAAAAAGTGGGAAGGAAAGTGGGTTGTAGTTGTGGTGGTTGGTGGATCATTCAGTGATAGTTTTTTATGAGGCGGTGATAGCAAACTGTTTTGATAAGATTTCCAGGTGATGTGTGTATGCAGGAGCATAATGGGTGGTGTGTGAAGCGTGTGCCTGTCTTAGATAAGGCTTGGGGGGTGGTGTGTGCTTGTGCTGCCATGGTGGACAAATGAGAAGGATTCCGTGTGTTGTGCGTGCACTTGCCCAAGGGGTATGAGGTGGTGATGGGAATTTTTTTTGGGGGGGGGGGGAGGGGGTGTAATATCCCGAACTTCGGGAGCCGACTAAAATAATCATTCGGACTCCGAAAAATAAACGGGAGCTAATTTTGAGCAATACTCGGGTATTAGAAGCTTTTGGAAGCTTAAAAGAATTTTGGGGCAAAAATGTAATTTTTAAAATTTGGGAGTATTTTTGTAATTTTGCAAACTTGAGGGGTTAATTTGCAATTCTTGAAAGTATGCATTTTGTGTCAAATTTCGGAAGATAGAGTATAAGGCAGGGCCACCTCCTGCTTGGTCATGAAATGACTAATGTCATTATATGATAAACAAATGAGTGGATAAGTAAAAAAAAACCCAAAAAGGGAAACATTTCCCTTTCGGGTAAGGAAGAAGAACAAGAACCAAAGCAGAAGAAGAAACAGAAAAGAGAAAGAAAAACAGAGAGAAGCAGGGGCTTCGGCCGAAAAGAATTTAAGGGGAATTCGAGCAGTGAATTGGAAAGGGGTCAAGCACGACTCTTCAAAGGGTAATCTTTTACCCCTTCTCATGTGCTAATTCACCGTGTGATGTGTGTGTGATGTGTGTGTTTAAGGTGTTTTGTGAGTGAATTTCAGTGGGGTAATGGAAGGAGATTGATGTATACGTGTGTGTGTTTAAACCAGTAGGGTAAATGGTGTATGCAGGGTGTGTATGTAGGGTGAAGTGTTTACTGTGTGTGCGTGGCTGTACTCTGCGCGTGTATATATGTGATTTCAGGGTATGTGGGTTATAATTGTTGCATTTTGGTGGGTGTATGTGTTATGCTATGCAAAAGGGTGTATAAGGGAGATTGGAAAGGGTGGTGCAGTGGGTGAAAATTTGGTTGCAGTATGTGCGTGTGTTCATGACCATGTGTTCTTAACTGTGTGTGAATTATGGGTTGTAAATGTGTTAAATTGTGTGTTTAAGGGGTATTTTATGGTGAGTTTAAGGTGGTATGAGGAGATTCCAGTGAGTTGGAGTGGATTGGAGGTGAGGTGGTGCGTGTTCGTGAAGTTTATGTGGGATGAATGCCTCGGCAGCTGGAGGTTGAAGGAGAAGAGTGCATCCAGCTGAGGTGTTTTAGTGTGTGTGTTAATTTGAATAGGAAGTGTAATCGTCGCTAAAAGTATAAATTACTTTAAGTAGTTTCTTTTACAAATTTTAATAAATAGTAAGGCCAAAATTGGATAAGTGCAAAACTGTAACCCCCAATATTTTTCCAAGAACTATACTCTGGAATTTTTCGGAAATTTTTGGAATCCGCAAAGGGCTCTAAATTAGGGTACCGATTAGCAGAAATTCTGAATTTATTTAGCATAGTAAATGAAGCTATTTTAATTTAAATATTTTACATAAACCCTATTTTACTGATATGATTCAGTATCTAAAATTTTGGGCCATTCCGAGGCCAATAGGTATTTTTCGCGAAACTGGCCTTTTAGCGCTCGGTCCGGACACCGGTTCAAGATTTTCGGGTGAAAAAATTTTAAAATACTTTTTCGGCCAAAAATGACATCAGGATATTTAAAATAGCATTTTAAGATATTTTTGAGATTTTTAGGTGCCGGAAACCCCCAGGGGTGTTTTGGTAATTTACCACCCCGAAGGGGTATTTTGGTAATTTTACCTATAAGAGGTATTTTGAAGTAAATTTACATACAGTAAGATTATTTTAGTGACTTTGCTTATGAAAAAGTCATTTTGAGAATTTAAGTGTAACGGGGGGTATTTTGGTAATTTGCCACCCCGAAGGGGTATTTTGGTAATTTGACCTAAGAAAGGTATTTTTGCATAAATTTACATATGAGAAGTTTATTTCAGTGATTCTACTTATGGGAAGACCATTTTGGTAATTTAAGTCCGAGAGGGGCATTTTGGTAATTTTACACCCTAGGGGCGTTTCAGTAATTTTACATACCGGCAAAGGGAGGTTCATTTTGGGAGCATGTGTGAGTTCGTATTAAGTTATACTTTTGTTCTGTAGGCTGTATTCTAATGGTTCGATTATTCCGTTTAGGTTAAAGCTAAAGACTTCCGGTTAGGATAATTTATCTGCGGATCCAGGTAAGGGATTCTATCTGAACCCTGGGGAAGGACTTTCGTCCGAACCCTTATTTTGATAACTCGTACTCGTACTCATTTGATTTATTTATGGCTAACGCCGAACTCTGAATTCTGTATGGCTATCAGCATGTTATTGCCCAGAAAATCCCAATATTGAACCTGAATCGATTGTTTGGAAATCTTATGATGCTCGCATGTATTGCATGCTGAGTAATTTGATAATTGTCTGTATCCGTTCTTTCGGATTGTTGCGCTTAAAAAAATCGATAATTATTCGCAATCGTCTTTGTTATTTATCTGTGATTTTCTTCTGAAAATTCTGGTTTCTTCTGAAAATTCTGAATGCTGACTTATGTCAGTATGATTATTGTTATTGGAATCCGAATTGATTTCTGTGATTGAGCTTATGTTAAAGCTCACTTATATTGTTAATTTTTCTGTGTTGACCTGGGTTATCTGTTCTGTTCTGAGGCGAGCGTTGTAAGGCTGGTCTGAATCCTGCATGGAACGCAGGCTAGTACCCAAGTGGACTAGTAATTATTCTGGTACATCATGCATGTGTACATTTCTGTGCTTGCCGGAATGGCATTGCAATCACCCAGGATCAACGTTGATTTTTTTTATTTCTCTGCTCTGTATATTGCTGTGACTATTTATGGAAATGTCTGAAAAGTATTATCTGAAATGATCTGTGCTTCTGTTGAAATTCTTTGGGGAAACCTTCAGTGTATTTTGAAAAGAGTTGTCTCAGATGATTGTGTACGTTTGAAATATCTCGAGAAAATTCTGTTGTATTTTGAAGGTGATATTTTATTAATCGTTCTGGAACCCATCATGGGTATTATTATTATTTATTTTGGTACCTGTTTCTATGAATTTCGATCATTTTGAGAATCATTGAGTTTTGACTATTTGAAGTATTATGAAAATCTTTGTCAGTTGAATTCTTGAAATCGTTTTGTAATCTTTGTGCGACCTTACTGAGCTCTCAAAAGCTCACCCTCCGTTTGATTCCCTTCTGCAGGTGACGATAAGCTGTAGCAGATTCAGGAATGGGTTAGAGTCTGTGTGAGCTTCCGGTGAGCCGCCACTTCCGTGTAATGAGACCCCTGCGTGGGTCGGTATCGTTACCTTGGTTTATAAAGACTCGAGTTTGTAAAGAACTAAGGCTTTAATAATTTAAGTTTAAGCAGTCTTGTAAGCTTGCATTTTGAGAAATTAAGATGGTATCGGATTAAATGTTTTGAAGTATGTGTTAGTGAACAGGATTTGACAGGTTTGATGTGATCCGGTAGGTTAACGACCCGGGAGTTCGGGGCGGCGGAGCTCTGAATTTCTAAGAGCATTATAGGGGGTGGAGCAATTGTGTGTGTTGCATGCAAGAGGTGTGTGCTTGTGGGTTATTTGGAACGAAGGCAGGGGAAGTGTGTGGTTATTATGGGGATACAGGTGGTTAACAGTGCTGAAGTGAAAGAGGGAGAGAGAGATGTTGGTAAGGGCATTGAACTAAATCTGATAAGAAAAGATAGATATCGATCTCATTTCATTTGGTCCGTAACGATTTCATCTAACGTTCTTTATTTTCATAACTAAAAAATTGCTAAGTTCATCAAGTTAAAACAATTGGAGTCAAAATTTTCAGTGCCTTATATAGAAGGGGTAAAACTGTACTTTTCTGAAAATCTAATACAAAACAAGTGGTATAATCCGCCGCGAATATCTTTTTCCGTAGAAAGATTCCTTGGGCCCAAAAACGCAAACAGCCCACTCCTTTCGAGTACACTCGGGAAAAAAGCCCATTAGTCGGTATCTGGAAAGCCCAGTGGGGCCCACCAGTGTCAATCTCGTAATTCTTCATAACTCTCCACTATTTCAACAAAACCCTAGCTCCGCCTCTCATTCACTTTCCTCTCCGTTTCTCGCCACTGCGTTGCTTTCGGAAGAACGCTCGCACTCTCAGGTTAGGAAACCCTAGCTTTGTAGTCTCATATTCCCTTGCTAGGTTTTGCTTTGACATCGATTTGTGATCATAACAGTTCGTGCTTTTGCTGTGTGGCATTTTCTGTTCAGATCTGAGATAAAGAGCTTGTTCCGTTAAGCCATGGCGCTCGTGAGTTCTTTATCTTACTGTCTTTCGATTGAATTATGCAGTCTACATACAATTGTTTGAGCGAGCATGATCTGATTAATAGAGATTCAATCACTTCAATTATTTTTTTCCTTTAGTTTGCTCTATGAAGCTTGTTGGTGATATGCTTTTTGGTGTTCTGTGACTACCTATAGGTCCACCAAATGTGTGACAATTTCATTTTGATCTGCTTTTTTACGCGTTGGTCCGCAAAAATAGTGGGGAAAAAAGTTGATGAATGAATAGAGTTTGATTGCGTCTACTTTATGCTTGTTTGGATACAATTTTTAAGCTTAGGAAAATAGTGGAACTTAATTCAATACCAGTTTAAAAACCACAAGAATGCCTCTATTATGTTTAGGTACCATTTGTATGCTAATTTTTAGGTCAATATTGCTGACGTGCACTTCAGTAGTATCAATTTGCAAGGAGTTTGTTTTTGGAAACAGAATTTGAACATGGTCACTAAAGAAGAAAAAATGTATTCGAGAAATCGAAAATAGAAAAAAATGTTACCATATGGGGCGTTGTTAATATACAATTTTCGCTGCAGTGGGTCACCATTTGGTGAAAAATAGAATCACTTGTACTTGCGCAGGGTTACTAATCATGTGGAATGACAATGTTGAATAGTAAGGCTTGTTGCCACAGTAAAACCACTCATTGTTAGGGGTGGCAAATATTTCCCCAACCCATAATCCTAATCCAACCTGCCCACATTCTGATGGTAGATCCGACCTCATTTCTTCACCCATGTTATTTACTTAATTTCTGGTTGCATCTGTTTTAGGTCCCCAGTTTTATGCCTGTCATCAATCTGCTTTGTGTTCAAATCTGACCAGCCCATTACAATACTGTCTAACTTCAGATACCGATACTGTGTCTCCTGCTACTGTTATGATTTGCATCTGATATCCTATAGTTAGCCAATCACTCCTGAAACTTAAGTGAATACCATTTTAAGAGAAACAAGAATACCTCTTTATCAGAGGTTTGCGTCTAGCAGACAGATGAGTATTTCCAGTAAGTAACCATTGGCTGCCCATTATTGAGTTTTCACTTGATCTGTTTTGTAGATCTTGCATGCGGGAAAACAAAACAAAAATGGTTACAAGGCACTCATTGCTGCTGAGTATGTTGGTGTCAAAGTTGAACTGGCAGAGAACTTTGAAATGGGTGTGTCAAATAAGACGCCTGAGTTTCTTAAGATGAATCCCATTGGAAAGGTACAGCTTTTGGGTTCAGTTGTGGGTTTGATGACCAGAACGTTACTTCGTATTTATTTATACTTTATGCGTTGGATGGATTCATAGGTTCCTGTATTGGAAACTCCCGAAGGGCCCATTTTTGAGAGTAATGCCATCGCACGTTACGGTGAGGCTACCATCTGGCTTTTCATCATGCCATCATGCTTTTATTAAATCTTACATTGTTCTATTAATTGCTGCAGTTACCCGTTTGAATGCCGACAGTTCTCTTTTTGGCTCTTCACTAATAGAATACGTAAGTTCTTTTTGCCTTCTTCAGACCAATTGTAGTGTTGGAGTTGTTTAGGAATTGTTCTCAGTTTAAGGATGCTTTACTTTTGTCTTTTGAGTTTTACCAGTATGCTTGAGAAGGGGTCTATTGTTGTTGTCTATATCACTTTTTCATGTCTGTGCAGGGCCATATTGAGCAGTGGATTGACTTTGCTGCGATGGAGATTGATGCTAATTTAGCACGTTGGTTGTATCCACGACTCGGATATGGTGTTTTCCTTCCACCGGTAGACACCTCTTTTTATCTCTCAAAAGCATATGCATGCTTACAGGGTAATATTTGATATGTTTTGTAATGCAAACGATTTTTTGGGTTATGAAGGCTGAAGAGGCTGGAATTGCTGCATTTAAGAGGTCTTTGGGTGCTCTGAACACACATCTAGCTTCGAACACGTACCTGGTTGGCCATGCAGTGACTTTAGCTGACATTATCATGACTTGTAACTTGTACATGGGATTCAGTAGAATAATGACCAAGAGCTTTACCTCTGAGTTTCCACATGTTGAGAGGTACTTTTGGACCATGGTTAATCAACCTAAAGTCAGCAAGATATTGGGTGAGGTAAAGCAGGCAGATGCTGTTCCATCTCCTCCTTCAGCTAAAAAGTCATCTCAGCCAAAAGAAGCTGCCAAGGGAAAGCCCAAGGATGAGCCAAAGAAGGAAACCAAGAAAGAGGCAGTAAAACCAAAAGTAGAAGCCGTTGAGGAGGAAGAAGAGGCACCAAAGCCCAAACCGAAGAATCCTCTTGACTTGCTACCCCCAAGTAAGATGGTTCTAGATGACTGGAAGAGGCTCTACTCAAATACGAAGACCAACTTCCGTGAAGTAGCAATCAAAGGTAAATTTCCCTTAAGTTTTTTTCTTGTTTGGCAATAGATTTAAACGGTGAAGTTTTTTTTTTTTTGGTAAAGACTAGTTCCACAGTTTTTTTGTCCATCAATTTGATGAAAATGTTGAATTTGTTAACTCTTTCAGTTGATAATATCTGTTTAGACCTTTGCTTGCATGATGACCTTCCTGACTTTGCATAACGCTGTCAAAAGCAATCTGGGAAACCTACTTTATTTTTCTAAGTAAGCAGTCAAACTCATCTTTGTTGTTTAGGCCAAATTCATGCAATAACAGTGTGCTCATTCATGTAGTGAGGCATTTGCACTTTTGCAGCGGTTTTTGGTTACCAGTTAATAGATTTTAAGGGTAGCTAAACCATAACCAAAGGTATTGTTCTCTTGGACGTGGGAATGCGATTTTCAAAAATGAGGTGGTATTGTTGTAATACGACACCATTTTTCTTCATATCTGGTTTAAGGATAAGGGCAAGGCATGATGGATTTTGAGAATTTGCTGCACAAAGTGATGTTAGCTTGGTATACCTGTACTGGAAATGTAAAGCCTCGTATACTTGCAATATTGTTCGAGGGGCTCATGTAACATGTAATAAACATGGCAGGTTTCTGGGACATGTATGACCCTGAGGGGTACTCTCTTTGGTTCTGTGATTACAAGTACAATGATGAGAACACCGTGTCCTTTGTCACTCTGAACAAGGTTGGTGGCTTTCTTCAAAGAATGGATCTGGCCCGTAAGTATGCTTTCGGGAAGATGCTGGTGATTGGGTCTGAGGCGCCGTACAAGGTGAAGGGTTTGTGGCTTTTCCGTGGCCCAGAGATTCCTCAGTTTATAATGGACGAGTGCTACGACATGGAACTCTATGACTGGACCAAGGTTGACATCTCCGATGAAGCACAGAAGGAACGCGTTAATCAGATGATTGAAGATGCAGAGCCGTTTGAGGGAGAGGGCCTTTTAGACGCTAAGTGCTTCAAATGAGAAGTTTCATCGCATTGCCATTTGCCGAGTTGATTTCAGTTTACCTGTTTCCAACATGTTGAATCTAGATTTTGTGACTTGATTAGCAAAGCAAGTCATCGATTTTTGCTCCTCTTAAAAGTTCTAGACGGTACACTAATTGTCCAAGGACTAGTTTCTGTTTTCTTGTTTTCATTGTTGGTAAATTTACAGCTGGTGTGTAAGGCTTATCGTTAAGGTCTGATATTTATTGGGATCGTCTCTGTGGCTTCTCTCGACTTTCATGCTTGCTGGTGGCGACTCATATCCTCGATGAGTCGCTAAATTCAAATGCAGTTCTCAATAATATGTTGTTGTATTACGATCTAGCTCTTGCTATAGCCAACCTCCCTTTGTTTTGTTTTGGGTTTCATCAGTAGCCGTGGGTTTTGGATATTTTATAACCTTTTATGATGGGTGAAGGCAGAGAATGTGGGGATTTTCTTAGATAAAGATGAGAAGAATATAAATAAAGTCTTTTTGCAGCAAGCAAGTATAAGAGTTTGTCAATCGGCCGATAAAGATCGTGATATTTTCTGCCGATGTTTGGTTTTTGGTTGATTTTCTCCATTGGAAAACCATGTAGTCACAACTCTACTGATCTGTCCACGGGACAGACAGAAACACAGGGGACTTGGGGGAGGAGGGAGGAGGGGGAGGGAGAGAGAGAGAGAGAGAGAGAGAGAGAGAGAGAGAGAAGTTGTAGATAGATTTCTGTGTTTCAGATTGTGGACTTAAATAAGAAAAAAAAATGGAGATCTTGGCCCTGATGTTCATCAATGGCTGCTAGAGGTAGCAAGTTTTGATAGTGAGGAAGAAGAAAGGGGTATCACCGTCTATTCAGAAATTGGTAAACCCTGCGAGCTTGGAAAATTAAAAATCAAGGTGGAGGGTGTTTTTATACGAAAATGCCCCCATAGAATATTCTTTTTTTGGTCAAACACACTAATAATAATATATACACGCACAAGAGGTTAGATTATAGGGATCTAGTGGGACAAAACTCCACAGTAAGGCCGCCCAGGGGTACCCCAACAGAATATTCATTTTGCTGAACTTGGTTCTTATGCTATAAACGCTGTACTGCTGCCCCTCAAGCGCTTTCCTTTCTTCTCCCCACGCGCTACTACTCTTGAGAAAACGTTCACACTCTCATTCGGGACCAATCACTTCTTTCTTTTATACTGTTTTTATTATTTGGTACTGTCAATTTGTGACTTTCGTCTACAAGTTGTTCACAGTATTAATCGACATCAAAAGCTAGCGCCTTCTTCGTTAAGATATGGCACTGGTGAGTTGCTTACATCTTCTTTGATCTGCTTGTCCATGAATTTATCGTTGAAGCTCCATTGTAGAGCTCTTTAAAATGCAAAAAAGCTTCGCCAATGAGAATATTTTGGTAGTGACATATATGTGTGCTAACTTTGTATTTGGAGCAATATCACTAGGAGAAAAAAGTTAATATCAGACGCTATACTCGTAAGAATGGATTGTTGGGATATAGCCAGCGCAATAAAAGGGAGTAAAAATATAAAAAGTGTCACATAAAAAGGTATGGACACATATATTTAACGTAATTTTGCCTCTTGCCTCAGTCCACAGGAAAGACATCGGGATGTTACACTATAAAACGGAGAAGGTACAAGAGAACTTTCACTCAGTCACTCAAATTCAAGTTTTAAGTACACCCAAACTCACCTTACTATTTTGTCTCGGTATATAAAAAATGTTTCTTACTCACTAGTACTATTATAGCACACTTTAATATTTGAATTACAATCATAAGTTCTAAGCGTTTTACACTCTCTTTAGGTGTTCGTGACTAACTCACGGTGTAGCACCGCATTTAGCTCTCAAAATGCTAAAGCTCGAGTCTGCTATGCAGAATCCCTCTGCATTCTTCTCCTTTATATAGGAGACGGAATAGGTGAATAATCGGATGAAATCACACCATTTGAAACCAAAAGCCGTCATTTGAATAATTATCACATGCTGACTCACTGTTATCATGTTTTCACCTGCCACTTATCTCTTCAATCAAGGGATGCATGTCCAGTTGCGTGTTAAAGTAATCACACTCCAAGCTTGGTCAACAATGGTGGGCGACTTTTGTCAATTGAAATTCAAGTCAATTCCAACATGAATTTTGCTCTTTCTGTTACCATGTATACTAGTTTCTGTATTCAAGTTATAATATGCGCAAGTCTGTCGTACAATACTCACTATACAACTAACTGAACAAGTTGCATTGCAAGCTTTGGGGCAATACAGGTTACTGCTTTATCATAGACATTAGTCTTTGAAGCTAGAGCTAGATTTTGTGAGCACAATCATCGTATTAGTACTCTTTACCACTTGAATTTAAGTGCATTGTGTGGTGTAGATGGGCTGTTCATTGTATTGGATGAGAACAGCATTAGCTCCTTCGTTGGCTTGGGTTCTTCGAAGGGAAGGGACCTGACCAGGTCGAGTGTCTCATTCTCTCCAACTTACTTTTCTCTTAGTTGACTGTTACCAGAGCATTGCGGGTCTCTTACAGCCTTATTTGTGTGTCCGGCTAAGTCATGGCTGTTCCTAGATAACTCGGCCAAGTTCCATACGGGCAGCTTGTGCTTCGCAGTGAATGAGATAGTTTTTGGTGACTTTTCATTTGGATGGCTGGTCCCTCCTCATTGCCTACTCCTTTGTGTTAGTAATATGTCACGCGAATATATGCACAATGCCGTTTTGAGCATGTAAATTGGGTCTATATACTCATTATCTACTCCTTTGTGTCGGTAACTGTTGATATATCACCTTATTGGTACACTAAGTAGATCTTTGAAATTTTTGCGTATAAGACATGCCATGTTCCCTTTTATGTTAATAATCGCATGATACTTACGGAAGTTATTTTCTTACAAATATTTGAACTCAGAAGCAGGTCTGTACATTGCGCAAAGTTCTCGGCTTAAATTTTGTATATTAGCCCGTCAAACATGTCGTATCTGTGCTAAGAACACACATCGGTTTGATTACGACAATAACCAATCTATGAAAGCTTATGGTAGTTATTACTTGTTTTCTGTATTCATTGTTCTTAGTTTTTAACACAGATAAGATGAGTTTAGCTGCTAATTGTGGTCACGCATATGCTCCACAACTCGTTTTCGCCATGCCTCTGATTTAGGGCGTAGTTCATGTGCAAAATGGATCCCTTCACCAGTATTATCTGAAGTGGTGAAAGTTCCCTATAACTGAAATACTCTTACCATATTCCTCTCTCTGTTTCGTTATTGGATGGTCTTGATGCAGAAGGTGTTACCCATGCAAGCAACATACAATGAAGTACTATTTTCCAAACACTTCAGGTTTCTCGGACATGTGCGATCTAGAGGGATATACTCTCTATGCTTTTGTGATTACAAATATATAACGACTGAGAATACTGTCTATTGTCACTTTGAACATGGTTTGTGGATTTTTTCAACGATGGATGTTGCCCGCTAGTACGCTTATAATTAACGTCTCAGATGAAGCACAAAATGAGTGTTTCAATCATATCATAAAAGATGCATAGCCGTTTGTAAGGCTGCAAATGAACTAGTACTCAGCTCATTTAGTAGAGCTTGAGCTCATGTTCGCTTATTTTGACAACGTTCAGGCTCGGCTTGTGTTCAAACACGTGCCAAATTTGCTCGAACTCGTGTAAAGCACAGCTCGGCTCGGCTCGGCTCATAAACAAGAAATTAAATCTAATTGTAAAAGTGCCTAAAACAATTAATGTTTAATTCTAGGTTTAGGTTTGGGATATCTGGTCTGAGCTTATGAAATAATTATGCTTATGAAATGATTGGGCATACAATAAATGAGTTGTTCACAAGCTTGTTCGTGAATGATTTTAGTTGTTTACGTTCCATTCGTTTATAATAAACGAGCTCAGTTTTTTTGTTCAAGCTCCGTTTGCTTGTTTAATGAATGATCACGAACAAATTCTTCATGAAAAATTCGCTTCAGTTACAACGCTAACCGTTTGAGGAAGAGCCCCCTTTAGATGCCGAGTGCTTTCACTTTCAGGTTTAACGTATTTCAAATGTTTCCTGTTTAGAAAGTATGGTCTGTTGACTCTATTCTATGGATCACTTTGGAAAGTTGATAAGTAGAGTAGCCCCTTTGACACTAACTAAATTAATTAATTCTGTGAATAGAGCACATCTAATGGAATTTGTGTAATCTATGTGTAATCCTTGCAATCCGAATAATGAAACCTAGAGTGAAAGGTTTAGGCCCGTTTGATAGGGCTTTTTTTTCAGTTTTAAAAACTAAAAAAAAATAAGAGTATTTTAAAAAATTAGTTTTAAAATTAAGACTGTTTTTAAAAATTCTAAAAATAAGTTTTTTTTTTAGTGTTGGTTTTTTTTTTAGACTACCACCACCACCACTACCCGCCTACCCCCGACAGCCACCGCCTACGCCCGGCAGCCACCTCTGGAGACTACCGGCGACCACCGCGGCCACAGCCACGTCCCACCACCGCCACCGCAATAAGCACAAAAAAAAATGGATTATCAAACACCCACTTATTTTTGTAAACAAATAATATTAAACTGCTCTTAAAATATTTATTTTTTTAAAATTGAAAATCAATTTTTTTTTTGGTTGTCAAACAAAGCCTAAACTAGCCTCTTTGAAAACTTCCCTTGCAGTTCCTTTTTGGGCTAATTACACCTATGTCCCTGAGGTTTGGGAGTAATTACACGCGAGGACACAAAGTTTCAAAATGTAACACTTATGTCCATTGACAAACGGAATACCAAAATACTTAACGGTTTTGACAAAAAGACCAAGTTGCCCCTAAATAAAAGTTAAAATCCTGATTTGCCCCTGGGATCACATGAAACCCTAATTTTTCATTGTCTCCCCCCCCACTCGCCTGTGCCTCCCCCTACCCCTTTCCCTTTCCCTTCCCCGTCGCCCCCACCATACCCCTTCCCCTTCCCCGTCACCCCCACCCTACCCCTTTCCCTTCCCCGTCGCCCCCCACCCTTCCCCTTTCCCTTCCCCGTCGCCCCCTACCCTTCCCCTTCCCCTTCCCCGTCGCCCCCCACCCTCCCCCTCCCCCTTCCCCGTCGCCGGCGTCTCCTTCACTGGTCGATCGGAAGGAGCGCCGGAGTTGATCGCCCGCTGCAGTGGTGTAGCAGCACAGTGGCTTTGGCAGTTGCAGCGGTGTAGCAGCACGGTGGCTTCGGCACGATGCTCGCAGAGGCTCGACGAAGCATCTTCCTCCCCCTTCCCCGTCTGCGCTGTAACCCATCTTCCTCCCCCATCCCCGGCGCTGTACCCTGACCTTCGGCGGTTGAATTGAATTGAAGATTGAATACCAAAATACAGATTGAGTTGAAGATTGAATTGAATTGCAGATTGAGTTGAAGATTGAATTGAAGCCCTAATTGGTTTTGAAATTTAGGGTTTGTAAATTAGGGTTTTGAAACCCTAATTGGTAGATTGAAACCCTAATTGAGTTGAAGATTGAATTGAATTGCAGATTGAATTGAAGATGAATTGAAGCCCTAATTGGTTTTGAAAATTAGGGTTTTGAAACCCTAATTGTTAGATTGAAACCCTAATTGAGTTGAAAATTGAATTGAATTACCTTGATCTTTAATTAAGGCTTGATATCTTAATATAAAAAAAATTTAAAAAATATACCAAAATACAGTACAAGGGGTAGCATTGTCATTTTAAAAATACATATCGATGACATCATAAAAAAAGTACACTTTTTGGACGGAACCCTGACGGATGGACACGGGTGATACATTTGAAACACTTTTGGTCACGGAATGTTACATTATGAAACTTTGTGTCCTTAACTGTAATTACCCCCTAACCTCAGGGACATAGGTGTAATTAGCCCTTCCTTTTTTATGCAAGAGCTGTCAAAGTTTAAGACACACCCGGTGCACTATTATAAACTTTGTTATATGTAACAAAATTATTGGTCTAATAAGTCAGCTTTCTTACGATTAGATCCCGTGATTGTTCCTAAAGAAAGTAAGTAGTATCTTTAGTAGATTCATTTAAAGTTCTCCGTAGAAGAAATAAATAACCCTTTTCACTGAAAAATTCTTTTGTCTTATGCAGCAATGTCGTTATAATTAACAAGGTAGGACCCGTAGGAATTTGGCTCCTGTGAGAAAAAGGATCAGTATAGAAGGAAAATTAAAGTATGGGTGCTACACGCAATTTAAGGAAGTATGGGCCAAGTTAGAGTTAGTCCAAACTTGTAGGCGTAAGTGTAGTATTAGAAAATAAAGTTGGCAGAATATAATTTTACTTAAAACAGGGGTCCTGCATGCCATTTAGAAAAATGGTGGCTTAGTTTTCAAGAGAACCATTACAGCGATATTTCCAGAGCTTTTAGAGAGAGAAAGGGAGTTTTAGAGAGAGAAGCCAGAAAGGGATGACTGAGATCTCGGGTCGGGGATCATCTTTGCGCAACCTGCTGTTCATCTCTTTCATTTCACTGCAATTCATTCCCGGTTCACCTCTCAGATCTCCACATAATTCTTTGGATGCTTCTTTGTTGATTTCTACAAAAATCTTGTTTTTTGGTCCTCTTAAGTTTTTAATTTCCCTTCAATACTATCATTTGTTCGTCGCTTTCGATTATTAAGCTTGATTTTGCACTCACGCGGATCGCAACAAAATTGCTGTTTGCTTCGGTGTTTTGTTATTACTAATTGAATTCCTGTCTGGTTGTTGAAATTGAAAAAATTCGGAGTGAAAAGAAAATCTAAGCCAGAATCAACTGGGGGTTGGAGTTATTGAATAGTGAAATCAAGCTAATAAGACCAATGGAACGGTGAGAGCAGTAATGTAGCAAGTATATGCCATGCTTTATAGCAAGGGAGGAGTGGGTTCCAGTCCTACTGTGGTAGATGAAAAAGTAATGAAGATATACTCCCTTGTTTTCATAGTCTTTGTCCCCTTCTTGTATAGAATTTGAACATATGAACATTGAGTTTTCTCATCGTTCTCAAACAACACTTATCTGATCTCTGATTGCTACTTCTAGTGAAATCCAATGTTTAGATGTCAAAGTTCTATATTCGCAAAAGGTCAAGGGGCACAACGATTATGTAGTGGAGGAAGTAGGATATATGGCCCATGTAAAGGGTAATCTATTAGAAATTTGGAGGTTTTGAGTGATAACAGTGCAAACCACTTTTATCCAAACCCCTTTTGTTTGTTTATCACCCAAGTAACCAGATAATCAAGCAAGAGCGAGAGCACGAGGACTGGGTCCTCAGCAGGAACCCAAACCTGCTTCCAGGGACTTGGTTAACTAGCTTATTATGTGAATATGCTATACAGAGAGAACTGAAAGGAATGAGAATAGAACGTTGTGATTTGGTTTTATGGAGGTTAAGTCAGCTATATCCATAAGGTACTAGCCTACTAGGAAACTATATCTTTGGAATTTGAAGTCTATTATAGGCTCTTATTAGCAATCTAATATTCAAGTCTCTGATAAAGGCATGTTGAGTGTGCTCTAAGGGCGGGTATAGGCATTTGGTGGATTTTCTTGGAAGTATCTGTTCCTTTGATTTTTTTATTTTATTTTTTTTTTCAACTTGTGAAAATGAAGGCCACTTTTAGCTCATTTGGGTTAAAGATATTGCTGCTCTATTGGAATTTGAAGCTAAATTAGTGGCAAGACCAAGTTGACGGTCTCAACATTGATTGATACGACTTCTTCAATAGTTCTCATGTTGAAAAACCGCGGATCTCTAGTTCGAGTTATACAAGTGCAAAATATGAATAGAAGAATGAATACGATGAATATTCTTATATGCAAGACATCTTACGCCTGCTAGTAGTTCTTTGTTTAAAGAGGAGTGAAGGTAAAGAAAAAGAATTGGAAAAGTCAAAAGAATAAGGACCATTCGGAAATAAACCCGAGGGATAAGAGACCAAAATGGCACTTTGCCCTAGCAATAAGCTTTGAAACCCTTGTAATTGAATGTTTAATTGACTTGAGTTTATGCATAATCACCTGTTGTTGGCAATTTTAGCTGCAAGATTGTAAAACTCATTAAACTGGTTAAGATTTATTCTTGGGACTTTAGTCATCGATTAGCAGCTAAAATGACAGAACTCATTCAAACTTGTTTCTCGCATTCTGAACTGGTGAAAGAAGCTAGTAAGTGTTTATATTTTCCAGAAAATTAAGACTTGTTATTATCCTTTTGACATATACAGCTTTAGCTTCTCTGACATTTTGTCTTTCAGGATTTTCAAATGATTCACCGAGCACCAAAAATGGGACAAAAGCTGATGCCAAATCTACTTCTAGTAGAACAGGGTCCACGGTAGTCATTATATGCCTTGTGCTCACAGCAGTTGTGCTTTTGTCCTTTTTCCTTTTCAAATTATGGCAAAGGAAGAAACGTGAGGAGCAGTATGCCCGTCTATTGAAGTTGTTTGAAGAGGATGATGAACTTGAACTTGAACTTGGCCTACGAGACTGATCATTTGTTCCATTTATATATCAGTTTAATGCAATTGAGGTGAGACTCCTTACTGGTTTTCGTAGCCCAAAACTTTTGCTGCCATGCGTTCTCACTTTTGTATTCTGCATTTGGATACAGCTACTATGGTTCTATAAAAACCCAGTGCTTCAGTTGCTGCTTTCATAAAGCATTTTAGTCATTAAACAGTTCTCGAATATACCCCTTTTTTTGGATAGGTCGATTCTTAAAGAATACTTAATGTGACAGACATCTTTGATACTACATAAAATGGATTGAAACAAGACTAGTTCAACTGAGTGTAAACCTTCAAAACCTAAGCACTCCTGGAGTTGTTAGCTTTGTTCGTTTTAGCATGGCGAGGGCATATGTACTTCTTCAAGTTCAATTCTCTCTATGGCCAGCATATGAAATGAATGACATCATCTCTTTAAGCAAGTACTAGCGTTGAAGTGTTGGTCAGGGCATATGTGACGGACTTACGTCTAGTACTTAGGAAAGCTCGATTGAAAACTTAAAACCTGACAATTACAGAAAGTAAGATTTCAGTCGAAAAGGAAGGATGGGCAAATGAAAATGAAGGTAGACGTCAGTCCATCACATCATAATTTTGTAACAGCTAAAAAACTCAAGATTCAAGCATTCTGGTGGATTTTTAGACATCCCTACATTTGTATAAGACGTATGATTGGGAGTGAGGAATAGATGATATTGTACATCGATTTGATGTTTGATTCTGCAAATCAAGGGAAGTAGTTCACATTTCTTTGCTCTTTGCTTCTAGCTAGCATAGTATATCGAAATGTACTTGCATATCCTGCTGATATTAGTTTACTTGCAAGTTTTCTTGGGCAAATGTTGAAAACATCATTGAAGCACAAGTATTTTACAGCATTCAGGGGGCATAACCCAGATTGTACAGCAAACTATAGGGTATCCACTAAGCAAGTACATATTTGCGGTATCTCCCCATTGAAACAACATTCCGAATTCCCTGTAGATCTTGTTGCCTTCTTCCAGCCTAAGACCCGGATCACGTGTACCACAGCATTCACTGATAAATGAGATTGGCTGAAAATTCTAGTGTTTTTTTCAAACCATATGTAGTATATGGTCACTGCTATAGCCAACGTCTGCAGTTTTGAGTTAAGTGCAGATTGGACCAGCAGCCAAGATCAACCCTTATCTTCACACATTGAAAGATGTGTTTCCAAATTTCCTGAGCAGGAATACAAATGATGCTCCATGGTTTCTTGGTGAGCACCCCCCATAACACAGTCATCCTTATCAATAATATTCCACTCCTTGAGCCTGTCCCTGTTTTCTGTTTTAAGCCTTCGCCTACAGAGAATCCAAATTATGAAAGCACATTTTGAAATGGTGCCTGTAAACCAAACTGTGTATTCATGGAACAATAGGACCCTTTTGCCTAGAGCATGTCAAGCAGCGTGGATAGGAAAACAGCCTTTTTGACTAATTGACAACACCACTCTGTCAGAATTAGCAGGATTTGGGCGCAAACTATTGGGAATAAGCTGTTTTAGAGCATCAGGAGCCTGGGATCTTGCAGGGTGGCATTTTCCAGTCATTCCCCTTGATTATCTTAGGCCCTGTTTGTTTCATGTAAAACATTTTTCGGAAAACGTTTTCTGCATTTTCCTGTGTTTGGCGTATTTATCAGAAAATTGTTTCCCGAAAATGTTTACGGTTCACCGAAAGGGAAGGCAATATTTTTGGAAAACGTTTTACAGAAATTTAGACGGGAGGTCGTTTTCCGAAACCCGTCACTCTCGCCCTCCCTGAAACCCGTCACTCTCTCTTTCTCTCGCCCTTCTCTCTCTTTCTCACCCTTCTCTCTGATTCCGATGACCACCACCACTGCTAGCGCAACTTTCTCCTCCCCCGTGGCCCATCTGCATCCTCTCAAAATCAGTCGTCACCAGAGATGCAACGGAAGCATCAACTTCAATCGCATAGACTACTGCTCATGGTTGGGTCTTATGCTTTTCCTGCTTCTTGTTGATTTTAATTGGATGGCTTTGGTTTATGAAATTAGGTTTTGGGGTGATCGATGGTTGTGGTGGGTGGATGCTGACATTTACTGCTGGAGGTGATGCCGATTTGCCGGTGTTGGGTACGGTGGGGACTGCAACAACGGGTGACTGTTGCGATGTTTGGCGTTGAATTATGGTTGGTTTTTTAGTCGATCGGTGGTTTCGGGTGTTCCATTAGTGCCGATCTTGGTTGGTACAGTGGCAGTGTGTGGGTGATCGTTGGTGGTCCTAATTAGTGGTGTGGTAGGTGTTGGTTTTGGTGATGGAGTTGGAGTTCCTGGATTAGAGATCGGTGGTGGGTGTTTGATCACCGGTGATGATCTTAATTAGTAGCGTGGAAGGTGTGGTTCTGGTAATGAACTTGCAGGTTTTGGATGAGGACGGGATGTTTGACCACCGGTGTTGGTCCAAATTACTGTGTTGTCGTACTGATAGATGTTTTGATTTATGTTGTTCTATTATTTTTCGAGGTGTCATCCAAACAATGGAAAACAGAATTCATGAACACGTTTTCAGGGGGCTGCTATTTTCAAGAAAGTATTTTCTGAAAAACGTTTTCCGTCAAACATTTTCCGTGAAACAAACAGGGCCTTAGCCACTTCTGCACTAATATTGCTAACAGCGTCATGCACAATTTGAGGACCGAAAGGCTGGATAATAAGACCAGATAGTAGCCAATTGCCAAATATAACGACGCATTGCAACCACCACCAATTTTATAGCAAATGAAAATTTGAATCTGATCTCTAAGCTTCCCTGCGTGTTACCAGATCCATGACATATCACAAGGTGGTCGAAAAGACCACAGATCTTGTCCCTTTAAGATGTAGCTATGGTACCATTTACCCATAATGAGTCAACAAGCTCCACTCGTTTACTTGACATACATGTAGATACACGTTTAATTGAAAGTTCTGAGATATTGTATATATACCTGGAGTCAGCTCATCTCCTAAGACTGCGTTAAGTGTGCACGTGTCTTAATTGTAAGTACAAATCTGCGGACCTGGTTTTTCAACATGCCGCACTTGCTTATCAATAGTTTGTCATGAAAATATCACATGGAGAGTGGAGGGCTCTCAAACATTAAACAACGTAAAATCTCTGATAGATGTGCTAATTACCTGAAGTTCTCTTATTAACTTAGCGTGACTGACCTTTAAAATCAAATAAGAGCCACACGCTGTGCCAAAAAGAAAATGTAAAGTTTATGCAGGTACTGCATTTTGGTCTTGCATGAAATATTTACTGCTGCTGTTAGAATGACTTCTTGTTTCCTACATTACTTTGTATATCTCTTGTGCAGGCGTTAATGGCAATTCATCAGAGGAGAATTCCAATGCGTTGATTGGAGTGGATGATTCTAGAGATGCCCCCACACGAGGAGGTCAAATGTTTTCATCTCCTAATTGTAGAATTTGTATTCATATGCTTATATTCCGAAAAGTTTTCAATTTCTTTTCCTGTCCTTTTTCTTTTCTTTCCATTTTCTTTTGTTTATAGTATATGAGAGAAGTGTGTGTTGTATGAATTGTTCACCGAGTTCCGTTCACAGTTAATGAAACACAATTTTCGAGTTCAAATTTCGGTAACGGAGTTGATTTTTGTTCATAAGTTTCGGTTTCCAGCTCATGCCATTGAAAAGCGTAGATGGTATGAATGAAGAAACAATGGATCAATTGGTATGTGCATGATTGTGATCATTCTACCAGACTCACGTTTTAAGAAACAGTGGAGCAGAGGACTTTGTAAATCTACCGATGATTTAGAAAGGAGATTTAGGCGCCTGACCGGTCAAGTTCTTTGTCGAATTTCCTATAGTTAAAGGTGTCCTGGAAGCGGTTTCCTCTTCTAATCTCGTCCTTCAACTGGTCACTGTTCTTTTCTGCTGAGCTCCAGCAAGTTGGTCGACTGTTGTCAATTGCAGGTGATGTTGTCGATGATGGGCTTGCGGCAATGTGTCCATCTAACCAACCTTGCGCGCATCTCTACTTCTAAATCCAACCACGCTACAAAGCTATAAAGCAACCGTCAACGTCCAAATTTACCTCCTCTCTTTTTTGGCGGTAGTACTTCATATGTCCATTAAACATAACGGAGTTCAAAACTCTCATCAGGAGACAGGTAACTACAACTTGAATCACCGTTAAGACCAGCTGCTTTGGCCACAGTAACAGGACCGCCGTCTCATTTGAAAACGATATCATATATTTCTTGCACAAGCTCATTTGCCGGCAGGTTACTGGTATCACTTTTATATAAAAGTTCATCCGCAGCAGCAACACTAAATGAGAACCTTTCAGAGAGCATCAGTACCAAATCATCAGCATTACAACAAATTACGATGGTACGATATCTAACATTGGTAACATATTTACCAATGGCAACGCATAGAAAGACCCACATGTAAGATATCTTACAAGCGCGTTCTTTTTAACTTTTAACATAACATGAATGAGTGCCAATCAGAGCATTCAAAAATCAAATGTAGAAATTGGAGTTCCTGCACTTTATGAGTATCAGAAGGTAGTGATGAGCCTTGAAAGAATAGATAATTAATGATATACGGAAACTTATTAGACCAAGGTTATGACGAGGCTCTCGCCCGGATATGGTAGACGTCAAGTCAATATGCCATGAGTGAGCTTTGAAGTTCCATTAACCATCAGCATTCTTGGCTTCAAAATATTCTTCGAGGCAATATCCATTCTGGAAAACACCAAGATATGCGATGACATTGTTGCTGGAGGTCCAGCAACCAAAAAAATCAGAATAATCAACAAGACAAGCACTATCTTCCTGTCTTGGCTCGTTTCATTGCAGTGCTATTAAAAGGAGACATGCTGGGGCTCATACTTCGGCTCATGCTAGGGCTTTCTTCCCTTAGGGTACCATTTAGCATGGCTAATTCTCTTAGTTGTTGTTTCTTATAGAGATCCATGGATTCATCCTGTGAGAGAGAGAGAGGAATGAGAAGTCAAAATAAAGTGGATTAGTAATAGCAGATATCTGCAATTGATCATATTCATACCACTGGTTTTAAAAGGTTTTCCAGTAATGCCACCGCATGATCCAAGCGGGAATCTATTATGTCTTCTGTAAATTCAGCTTCCACCAACAAATGCAGCGGCTCATTAAGATGCTCGTATCCGGGTTTATCTTTTAATTTTTCTTCCTGAAATGAGAGGGGGGGGGGGGGGAGGGAATGAGAAACATAAGAAAATATAGGCTTCTCAAAACAGAGACAAAATGGAAACTGATATGATGCACAATATCAGAGTTGAGATTTGTTGCTTAATTAGCCAATCGTATAATGAAGTGATTATGACGAGCCAGGAAATGCAGCATGACTAGTGAGCTAACAACGATAATAAGGCTTGAACAAATTCTGCTTTACGTAGAAGATTAGAAATGATTCTGGAATTGCTGCAATACAGACTGAAACCAAATAAGAATTCCAAGTTTCATATCTTTTACTTGAAATTGGCAGTTCCAATTTTATGCTGGCATTTTGCTTTACATTTTCAAACAGGACAATCCATCAGTAACTTTTTTCAAATTACAGCATTCCAACCTTTTCCCGATAAGATAAGCTCGAATTTTACCATAAACTTTTCTTGAACACAGCAAAAAAAAAAAGATGGTAAGAAACTTCAATGGAGAACGAGCAAGACCGATGTTCTAGCTCAAACAATAACCTCTTCTATTGATGCAATGACAATGCCCAAGTAGCACCGCTCGAGTCAGAGACAAATACGCATGCTAGAGCTAATATACTTCCCCAGATGTCATGTGTGCTAAAAATATCTCATGAGGAAGCTTCTTATTAACCTTCATCCAGTTCACCGGCTTTGAAAAAGGAGTGAAGAATTTTTTTTAAAAAAAATTAGTAACTGCATATTAGTAAGTTCAAGATGAGTACATCAAGATCCCTGGGGTTTGTGAAACAAGTTTAATATATCACCAAGCAAAATCTTGTATGTAATCTGAAGAGAATTAATGTGCAACCTCGAAGCTAGGAAAACTTTATCAAGTGGGTGCTTGGCCAGTTGAAAGGGCAAACAAACATTTAAGCTGGTTTGCAGGATTGCCCATTCACCGCAGTCTATTACATTTCAAAAGAGAGGCATGCAAGTGCATGAAAGAAGTCAACTGTCATTGAGCGTAAAATTATGTTTATCAAGGCTAACTGTAAAAATGCGCTTTGATAGAAAGCATGGAAAAAGGGATTCATGTAGCCAACACCGCCTACTTTAGGACAAAGGCATAGATGATGATAATGATGCTAACTGTAAAAGTTTATTGCGCTTATAAAAACACTGGAATCTTATAGATATGTGAAAGGAGCTGCACATCTCTGATTACGGAATAGAGGCCTTGCAAAAAAAGATTAAATCTGCGAAAATAAGACTACAGGGATCCGACAGCCTGACTCTATTCCTAACCCCAAAGTATTCAGCCGAACTGGAATGAATTCAATTCCAGCAAACCCAAATTTAGGAGAACTTACTTCGCTTTCAATTGAAGAGAAGGCACCGGGTGCCCTCCTAAAGAAGGGTCATGAGACGGCTAAGCGAAACTAACTCACTTGATAAAGACGAAAAAAGAGCCTTAACTGTAACGCGCATTGATTAAGCCAAGGGGTATGAGAAGCAGAGCCCGAACCAGGCTATTGGGGGCCGTAGCAACAACCTGAGATACCTCGCTTTCCTGTTCTCGGGGCGGAAATAGACTGATATGGATTTGGCTTACCCACGTGATCGACAAGGAATACAAGGTTAGCCTCAGGCAAAATGTGGACAGTTAAATTGATGGCATCACTTACAAGTTTACATATCCTTTCTTTAAAAAATAGGATTAACAGATAAAACATTCAGAAAACCAAAAACCGATTGAGGTCAGGTCAGTACATAAGCAAAAAAAGTGCTCAATATCTACAAAAAAGGACAAGCATATACTTGCTTCATACGGATGAGCTCCATACTGCCCCTTAATTAGGCCTTTGGTCAGTCTCATCAGGTATCACATATCCACAGGTCATCTTTTCACAAATAAATAGGTGACGAGTGGGGTCGGGAGATGTATAATACCTTAACAGAATCCTTTACTGATCCCCGGCCTCTAATGTATACTCTACATTCTGTCATGGCTTCAATCCTTTTCAAGGAATTTCCACGGGGTCCCAGAATTCGTCCAACAAAATTATACTGTCATGCTCTTGAGTTAGAGAAAATTAAGATTGGAGGCGGGGAAAGAAGAAAAGAAAATTAAAAATGATGGAAGAGAAAGAATAGTAAGCCATAAACACAAGAAAGTCTTGCTTACGTTTGGGAATTTCTCAACTGGAACATCAAGTCTAATAACTCTTTTCACAACAGGAGTACTTGGAATTCCTTGTGCTGCATGCCAACCCAAAGATGCAGCTTGAAATGGGCTTAATCTTTGGATAAGTCCATTATCCTGAAGTCATTTATCACATATTAGTATTTGGCAAATCGAGTTTCTGAAAGCTAAGCGAGATCCAATAACTGAATATATATGACAACTGAAAGAGTAGAGTGCTCTGGAAGATAAGAACTGATGCAATTGATGTCGTGCAATTAGAAAGCTCAGGTGATAAGTGAGTATACTATACTATTTCTGATGAATCCAAGAGTTGCAGAAGTGACCATTAAATCACTAGTGTGCGTGAGAGAGAGAGAGAGAGGGGGGGGGGGGGGGAGGGAGAGGATTGCACATTTTGCAACCCATTCCCACGAAAGACAACAGGTACCAACAGAATCTATGGGCTATAGCACAGGCAAAAATTTATACGCAGAATACCTCCGTTTGCATTGAGGACCATGCCTCCAAATCCATTGGTCCTCCATTAGGTTGTTGGCCAAATGGCCTGTATGACCGCTCATGCCCCATTCTTTCATGATCTACAAAAGTTTGATTGGATACTGATTTTGATGCCCGCATGATTTCTGCATGGAGATTAGTATCAATTAAGCGCTTTAATATACAATCCAGATTAGTAAAAATGCGTAAGCAGTTACCTTTTTTTCCCGTGGGAGAAGTATACATTATTGATAGTTAAGTTACCGATGTTAACCTTAGGCGTGAAAGACAACTCTACTTACGAACAATATTCTAGCACGGTCTCTAACCATATATCACTGGTAAATATGAAACGACGATACAGACCCAAATTGCCCCATAACTTAATTTCCAGAATATTTATCTGAACGAACATACTTATAAGCCATTGAGGTAACACTTGCTATGATGGGAAAAACCCTTTGACAGAATTACCAACTGGTATCTTCAGTACCGCCATGTATAAGGAGACGTCGTAATAGATTATTCTTTTCCAATAATCGTCTAACCAAGGTGAAGAGCTTTAAAACAACACACTAATAGCATATTTCATGGGAAAAACACCATTGGTTTTACATAACTGAATTTGTGTTTCAAAGGCCAAACTATTCTCCTATAAAGCATCTGCTCTGGATTGACTATATCGAAATTTTCAGGGTTTTTTTGAAAGATCAAGTGTGTGATATTTGTCCTTGTCTAGGTTCATTGCTGAGCAAATGTATAGAGGTTTTGCTCCAAACTAATTTGAAAATGGATGGAAACAGAAGTATATGGAATCCTCTCTTTCCTTCAAAGAAAAGCATTAAAATTTGCAACTGCATTAAAATTGCATGTTAAACATCTTTCCTTATATAAGGAAGGACATCTGCCTCTAAAGATAAAGGAAGATTCAGATATTGCCAGAGATATTGACGATCTGAACAGCTTCACGTCTAATCAACAGCGGTTGCAGCATATTAAGCGGGTCCACGGCTGTATAAGCAACAGCAAAAGTAAAATCTGGCATGAGATCAAAAGCTCTGGCTAGAAGTCTGCTGAGGCATGCACTGGTTTGAGTCATTTTATTGGAAGGAAGAATACGTCAAGATAGTTGCTTGTCATATTCAAACACAAAGGGTGTACTCACAGGCCGCAGCGAGCTTTTGTGAGGGCTGAATCTAATCATCCTTTAGCCCCTTTTATAGGTAGGGTGTTACCGCATTTGAGCCAGCTAACATTCAATATCAACTTCCAATATTATCCGACACTCCCGTGACTTAACAGTGCTAATAACCTTTTTGTTCATGAAGGAAAAGACGAAAAGTGCTGGCACAACCAAAATCCCAATATCAGATAATAAATTTCAGCAGAATTGACAGAAAATTTTAATAACCTTGATTTAGGAGCCTGCTGCACACTGGCATAACTTGCATGAATGGTCCCAACTTTTGCCTCTCTGCCAATAATTCCGCCAAGTATCTGGCAATGCCATTCCAGCTAAATCATGCATCACAACCAAGAATACCCAATGGAAAAGCATAACAATCGACACATGTGATATATACATACATAAAACACACACGCGCATACATACATTTACACAAGAAATGAGCATCAAGTATGACGTAATAGACTACTGAGAATTAGCTACATAACTTCTGATTTACCCAACAACTGGTATTTCGGAAACTACATGCTCGCTACCCTCGTAAACTAAGACGCTTAGATTTGTAAGTGCAGTATGGTGGATATGGACTACTTTCTCACACCGCCAAGAAGAAAAAGCATGACAACAGGTGCGCATAACAACAAAGTACAGATTTCAAGCTCATTCAACCAAAAACTAAATGGGCAGTCAACAGTAGAATTGAAAATCCAAACAAGTGACTTAGGGGTGGAAGCAATTCAAGAAACCTAATAGTGCAATCGTACCCCTCCATCTATAAAATCAAGAACCATAGAACAACCCACCCATATAACCATGTCCAAAACACCCACGTCAGATTCCAAGTAATGGAAGCATAAAGACTTAAAAAGATTGAAAAGGTAACAGTTAAGATAGATAAACAGAGTTAAAAGAGACCTTTCACGATCTGTAGGAGAAGTAGACCTGTGGACTGGACCATGGACACCAGTTGGGGAGTACTGGAAGTAACTCCCTGGTGGTATCCTGCTTTCCATATCTACCCAGATACCAGCAACAAATACTCAAAACAGAATCTGCCATGAGAGACCCAATAAAAACGAGTGTTATACACATACAGATACCAAATACAGAGTTGGATATATTTGGAGAAAGACTTACCAAGAATCTGAATTGAAGGTCGGGGGTAGTGAAGGGGTGAGTGGGGAAAGAGAAGAGTTGAATCTCTTCCTCCCACCTTATTGGACCCTCTCTTGGAGGTAAGAGGGGGGAGTGAGAAAGTGAGAGGAGAGGGAGGGGAAGAGAGAGAACCCCTCTTACTGGAATAGGGTCCCTGTATGATTCTTTGCTTTGTTGTATATATGCGGTCTTATATATGATGGACTACGTATTATGATCGCAGATTTTTTTGGTACTAAATATTGGGGATTGATTGAGATGCAGAATCGTTGAATTTTTTGCTTTTGGTTAATTACACTTTGGTCTTGGAGTTTGTGTGAAATTACATACGTGTTACGTGTTTATTAATTTAGATAAATAGCTGTAATGTTTGTTGGCCAAATGAAATCTTGAAAAAAGTTATAGTTTTACCAAAATGAATTTTTTGTTCATACCTTGGAAGGTAATTCTTCAAATGCCATCGAACCCGCTGCCGCAGCACCATCGGCATGGTTACAGTGCCATCATCCTCCTCGTCGATTTTCCTAGATCAACAAAACTAGTTCACCGTAGTCGCCGCTCCTACACAACGGCCTGACTAAGTCCAAACCAAATCCCAATAGCACCCGTCTGACTAATAAGTCCATCCACCGTAACTCTCCACAATGTCTTGCCCGATCGAACTCCAATATGTCGATGCCTCTGAAGGCAATTATGTCGACCACCGCCACCTCTACACGTCCAACCAATTGACCCACTCCCAGTCGTCATCCCTTTATCTCCGTACAACTAGACCG
This sequence comes from Escallonia herrerae, assembly GCA_033070095.1. NCBI lineage: Eukaryota > Viridiplantae > Streptophyta > Magnoliopsida > Escalloniales > Escalloniaceae > Escallonia > Escallonia herrerae. Next base: position 28,840 of record JAVXUP010003138.1, on the reverse strand, counting down.
CCGCGGCCGCCTCTACTAGTTTAACCACTGTCGTCCAACAACAAATGAAGGTAGAAATCACAAAAACCACCACATCCCCCCACCGCGGCCATATCCCATAGCGACCACTTTGCATCTCATAACAACCATTAACCACCATCAATAATGACGCACGTGGGCGTTGGCACTTAGGTCGATCCCATAACCCATTGGTCCCTTTCATGTTTTTAGATTCAACTCTTCGTCAACACACTCTAATCGACGTTTTTTACATATATAGACGGACGATGAGAGGGCCTTTAGGGACAGTGATAAGGAAATACCCATCATGTGATGCGAATGCTTAAATGGGTAATGGGTCTTCGCAGCGCCTCCCTGATTTAAGGTATCACTTTTGTTAGGACAATATACAAAGAAAGGAAGGATAAACCGATATTCGTAAAAATTAGGATTCGAAAACTATGTACTATATATCATGACATCACTAAAAAATATATTTTTAACTGATTAACGATAGATGGACATGACTAATACAAGTTTGATGTCTTTGGTCAATGTCTGTTACCTTCCTAAACTTTGTATCTTAGATAATAATTTTATCCTAATGTCATAGGCCTGGGTGTAATTAATTTTTTTATCTTTTTCCCGTATGATGGGTGTAGTTTTCTCCTTTTATAATATCCATTCATGCGGGATTGTTCGGTTCACGCACCAAAATAGTTTACATGGGCGTGGTTACAATGAACGGTGTTTTTAAATGCACATTATTGCTAGTATGTGATTACATTCACTTTTTCTTTCCCTGTTAGTTTCACGCTATACTACCAAATGGTCTAAAGTGTCTTTGAAGCATGATATACACGTGGTTAGCACGTCAAAGTGACTTGTAACTCAACATGATATTATAATTCTAGTTATGTAAGATATTGGGATCCGTTGTTTAATCTACAACTTTGAATCAACTTTTACGCGGGACGACAGTGGACCAGATCAACCTACATTCTATTGAAACTGTACTAGCTATGCATCTTCCTCACTACGCCCCAAACCTGAGTCCGAGTTAAATTTATGCCAACCAAAAACTCTCCAACCAAAATAGATTTGGAGCAACGCCCCACCCCGCTTGCCCCGCCATGCAGTGGTAATGGACGGACGAGATCACAATACATCAACTTTCTCTATAATCCTAGTGTCCTAATGCTAGGGAACATCTAGAGCCTGCAGGGGCGGATCCAGAAAAGTCTAATCGGGGGGTGCCAAAAAATCATAAAAAAGTTTGATGGCTAACATAATAGAATTCAAAAGGTTCAAGTTCACATAAAACACGAATAATTAAAAACACATTATAATTAGCGTCACTATTAAGGTTAGTCAACAATAAATTTATAATTTTGCATTGAAAAAGCTTAACTCTTATTATATAAATTTATTACTAATGTGATTGTTAACTATATGAGTAAATTAGTTACGTATAAGTTAACCTACTATAAGAATTTAAACTTATATAAAAAAATAAGGAACCTTAATCTATTTTTTTTTTGGTTGTAATGTAGAAATTTAAATTTTGGGGTTTAGAAGAATGAAGATGAAACAAGAAAATGAAGAAGATAATGACTATGATAGGTCACAAAGAGTAAAAGATACAACAAATTAAATCTTAATAAATTAGTGTTACAATATAATGTATTTTTGTAAACATTTTAAAAGGATCCAAGGATGGTTAGTTAAGTAAAGTTCCAATCTTAGCTTAAAGGGCAGGGCCTTTTATTAGCTACTGCTTCCAATCCAAAGGACATGATAGTATCTTAAATATATTGATTCATTATCTAGGAAACTAAAGAAAAATTCCAAAAAAAATGAGGGGTGCCATGCCCCCCCTCCCTCCCCGGTCATGGGGGAGGTCCGCCCCTGAGGGCCTGTACGTTTACTATATTTGTTTTCTATTTTTTTGTAATGATGATAAAAAAGATTCTCTTTTTGTGTACTTTTATCATTTTTTAGTTTTCGTTTTTGATAAAATTATTCAAACAGTGACAAAAAAAAAACTAAAAACACCTCAATCCAAACTTAACCCAATGTAAGAAAGAGTAACTGATTTAGAAAAAGCTCACTAGATCTTTCCGAGTTAGTGTAAGTTTCTGTAACGATCCACGACCCTATCACAGGGTATTGCCTCCTTCAAAGGAGCTAATCAAATAAGTATTTATGAGTTCATAAACACGGTCTTATAATTAAGACGAATCACAAAGTATTTCACATTTGATTTGGGATATCACAGTTTCGTTTTATCTTTATTTTTCTTGTATGTTTTTCAAGTGTCAGGGACCATAACACCAAAACGAGGGCTTCTGCAGTTTGTACTTCTTTTTTCTTTTTCACATTTTATTTGTTGTGTTTTCTTTTTCATTTTCTAACTATACATGTTTCTGCAGCATATATACAAATTTCTCTCTTTTTGGTACGACTTCTGCAATATACATGTTTTGTACACAAAGTAAAAAGAAACATTTGGCATATTTTCTCTCTTGTACTTAATAATTGTAGAGAGATTTTTTAAAAATCTCTTGTTTATCAAAATTTTACAATATATTAACTATACCATGCGGAGCGAAATTGATTTTTTAAAAAAAGTCAACGATTACAATTTTGATTTATTAATAATTACCAAAGCACGATGAAAGTGAAGACCCAACCAACTTTCTTGGTGGAATGCCTTAGTATTTATATCCAACTCTCTCCCAATATCGGTGACAGTGATGTAGAGACTTTTAGCGACGAGTAGTTTGCTAGCACCAACTTTTATTTTCTACTGTTCCAAAATGGACCGTCTGTACTTTGTGCAATGTACACCATGCATTGGCACTATATACCAAAAAAAAAATGCATGCATTGACACTGGCGTCTACTTTTGGTTATCACACTTGTCCACGCCTCCGTGTGAATAAATGAACACACCCACCGCACACACTTTGATCCTGAAACACCATAAGCAGAGGCAGAAAAAGCTCATACAAAGAGAGAGCCATCGAGATTCCGCTGCTTCTTCGGTGGTGTGGGTTTGGCAACAGATTGCTCCGCCTTCTTCTGCTGGGGTTCTTGCTCTGCCGCCACCTCAACCCCTTTTGAACTCCTCTTTGAATATATAAGTACCTGTATCTTCTCACAAGAAGAGCTGCAAGCTAAGAGAGAGAGAGATGGCAGTGCAAAGCAACTGTCACTGATATTGGGAGAGAGTTGGATATAATCTGTCTATAATTTTTAAGTCCGTTGCTTATATCATTTGAAAACGAGTCAGACCTGGGTGGGTTACTGGGCACTATACATGGTATTCAAACCCACTCTAGACCCGGACCAGGGTTAGTTTTTAAAGAACCCAGCCCAAGACCCAATCAAAGTCAATAGTACGGGCCCCATTCAGATAGGATTGCTCGGGCCCTGTTTATTTATTGCCATCATTACTCTTATTATTATGCGACTTGATTAACTCAAGTATGCAACAATCATTTTGTTGAAGTATAGGTCAAGTACACAATGCAAAATTTGTTCGTTTGATATTTAGTATAATTTTGTCATCAATAGAATTTAAGAATAAAAAAAAAACAAAAGAATTGATCAAGCTATGATTTAAGTTATGATATAAATATTTATTTTAAAAGAAAATAAACTAGTTATTTACCAATTTATACATTCTAACGTGTGAGAAGCCTCGAGCATGTAAGTACCGGTCTAATTTCCTACATGTGCATTACTATCTCGTTTTTAAGACAACAACTCATCTGCAACCAAAAAACCAAAAAATTAAGTAAAAGGTGAGTTGTGTACTATATAGGTAAAGTCACACATTAGTAGTCATACATGTGCGCAATGGCCTAAATACATATAAGTATTATGCATTCGCTAATTCCAATTTTAAGCAGCTTATGTTTGTTGTGAAACCGGTATTGAAAGCTGCTCCGAAATTGGCATTATACTCGAAGGACTTACTCCACTTTGACTATGTGACTCAAGACTTGCATAGCAATATATAATCGAGATTTAATTAGTTAACTATGCCCCTGATTGAAGATGATGTCTCTGTGCCTAAGGTCATTGGCAGAACGTCCCCAAAATTAAGCAAGTATTCTTCGTTCTAATGGGCCCTTGGATAGTTTCGGGAGTGGAACAATCTTAAATTATTTGGAACAATATGCAGATATTCGCAGTAACAAAATACTGGATAATAGTGGGCCTATCTTGATGGGAAAGAGGTCGGGGAGCCCATCTTTTTATTTCAGAGAAAAGCAGGAGTCTTCGTATTGATTATCAGGCTCTAAACAAGTGACATAATCATCGAGAATAAGTATCCACTTTGATTGATCTTTGCTCTAATCAATAAGCACGAGAGCCTTCTCGAAGTTGGATCCATGATCAACTACTATCAGGTACTCGTTGCGGAAAGAGCCGAGCCAAAGACGACCTTTGTGACAAGTACAAAGTTAATAAATAACGAGACAAAGAAAGTAAGCGATTCTAACAATGATTGTACTTGAAATTATTACGTCACCTCTTTCTTACTTACGATGGGTAGGATTTGGAATTTGAGAAATTTGGATGATGAAGAACAAAAACTTGAAATAAAATAATTACGTGCTTATTGATAGCTAAAAAGCTGTGAGACCTTAAAAGGTTGACCAAAGGATGCTTGACAACGTGTCAAACATATAAAATCTCCAATTATATTAAATGGCAATTTATGTTTATATATATAGATAGATACACATATATTAAGAATGGGTCGTGATCCATTGATAGCGCTAGCAAGTTACTAGTGCTGTTTGGCTGTTCGCTACATAATGTAGCGGACGATAATATACCGTCCGCTACATTATGTCGCGGACGGTGAAAAAAATTGCTGTTGTGGCGCGCGATCTGGCCGTCCATTCTCGCTCGTGGACCGCCAGATCGCGCTAGCAACTTGGGTTAAGTTGCTGGCGCTATCATTTTATCAGCTCCCATTAAGAATTATGAGCTATAAAGGCATGTATATTGAAAAATCTGCCACACGATTTATTTTTGTAATTAAATACTAATATCAGTAACGTATAATAACCATTACATCAATATTCATATGCAAATTGGGTAAATACAAGTAAGATAACGACGACTATCGACAAGTTTCTCAGACGCATCGTCTTTTTGTTCGTAAAAAATTCTCACCAACCACTCAATTTCAAGCAATTCTTTTATTGCACACAAGCGTCTCACTTTCCCCTCCTTAACCATGCATCATAGAGCTAGTGCCTAAATTCCTTGCTTGCTTGAAATTTTTTTTCGTACAAGTCTTTCGTGAAAAATAAAGCGAGATGATTCGATCAAAAGGACAAGAAAATAGTGCTTCAAATTTTAGAATTGGCCAGTTTGGCATCTATGTTTTGGCTAGTGACACCCATATGCAGCAGAGTTACACTTTGTTCATGAATTGACTGCGCAAGGAGTGTGTCTGGCGAATTAGTGGCGTGCCAATAGCACCTTGGCCTCAAAGTTTGCTCAAAAAGTATTCAAAAGGGATTTGTCAATAGAACACGAAACGCACTCAAAATAAGCACCAAAATTCCTCCTTTTCACCGCATCTCTCTGTAATTTCACCACGGCTCTCACTCTACACATATATATCTTTCTCTCTCTGTAAGCCCCCCCTTTTTTTTTTATCATGCATGTATCGAATTGGGAATTAGGGCACCAAATCGAAAACCCTCGACGCTGAATTCTTGTCGAAGATGTGATTTCGAGGCATAAAAGCACTGATTAGTCGCAATTTGCAGTCGGTCGGTTTTAATTTTTGCCAGGGTTTGATTTTGAGCAAGTTTCGCGCATGAAGGGTCCGTTAGATCGGACGAAGGTCGTGCTCCGGCACTTGCCGCCGACGATTTCACAGCCGGCGTTAATGGAGCAGATTGACGCCCGCTTTGCCGGACGGTACAACTGGGTTTCTTTCCGACACGGCAAGAGCAGGTTAGGGTTTATGATTATGCATGTATATTTAGATAACTTCTATGTGGCATGTGTAAGTTGTTGCTTTTAACCGAAAATTTGAACTGGGTTTAACCTGCGTGAATTTGTAGGTTTTTTTTGGGGGGGTATATGTTAGGGTTTTCAATTAAAGTGGATAAAGAGATGCCTTGACGAACATTTCAGTCCATTGAACTATTGAATGGGTGAGCGAGTGCTTTAAAATTGAATGCATGTTGCTTTTTGGGTTCGAATTACTGGCTTCCAAAGGGCGGGTCATTACAGGCTATAGTGACCATTGAATGCGTGAATGGCTTGGGCGCGCAATTATTAGCTTCAAGTAGGGTAGGTGGCATCTTGGTAGGGGAATGGGGATTATGGATGCCGTTTTGTTTTATTCAGCATTTTAGGTAACAGCCTAGAGAAGTCTAATGTATTGGGAAACGTGGGCAGAAAGTTAGAGGTGGTCTATAAAAAGGACAGCGGAATAGTGGATTGTTCGGGGGGGGGGGGGAAGTAAATGATCGCATATGAATGAGAACTAGACGGTCCACTTTTTGATAAGCACATATAGCGCTGTCATAGTAATTAATGGTTGTTTCTTATTGTGACGCCTCGCTCTTGTGGCAATGTTTTTTCTTTTCCTGCCTTCATGGAAGGGATGCCTGGAATAGTGCTTTCAATTGACGAGTCTCAGTCCTGTATTATCAGATTCATTACGTGCGTGTATATTGCAATACGAGAATAGTTTGTAAGTTAATGTCTAGTTAATGCCATCTATGATTCTGTTTCTCAACAACTCTGCGAGCATGCTTTCTGGGAAAGCATCTATGGACACTGTCATGTGTTATATTTAAGAGAGTGGATATTTCATTTTTTTTAGTCTTTGCACATTCATTACACATTCATAAATTAGTTCGTGTATCAGCGTCTCTGATACATATTTCCTTGAATTGCTTATGCAGCCAGAAGCAACAGTCATATTCCCGAGCTTACATCAATTTTAAGAGCCCAGAGGACGTTGTTGAGTTTGCGGAGTTCTTTGATGGGCATGTTTTTGTTAATGAGAAGGGTAATTACTAAGCATATACTTCGAAGAAATTGGTTTGCTTGCCATCATGTCAGGATATGTGACAATACCTTTCTATGCGTGATAAGTTTTCACATATTACTAGGGAAACAAAGCTTTGTCCGTTCAGAACCCTGAGATTTTCATAGAGCTGTAGGTTACACGTAGAAAACTGTAGCAGAGTTTTCTCTCATTCTATGTGTTTATTGATGAATTTGGGGAACGTGATATTTGTTCTGGAATTTGGCTCTTATCTCTCTCTCTCTCTCTCAGGTGCTCAGTTCAAAACTATTGTTGAGTATGCTCCTTCACAGCGTGTCCCAAAGCAGTGGTCCAAAAAGGATGGTCGTGAAGGAACTATTTCTAGAGGTATTAAAGTGCTTATCTGTTGTGCAATTGCACTTGGGATATGTTACGGTGTTTAACTTTTGGCAGTTGCAATTAATATCTTGACGAACATGTAGATCCCGAGTATCTCGAGTTCCTTGAATTTATAGCAAAGCCGGTTGAGAATATTCCCAGTGCTGAGATACAATTGGAGAGAAAGGAAGCAGAACGAGCTGGTCAGTCAAAATTTTAACATGCTCAGTTATCCAATGGCCTGATGTTTTCACCACAAGGGGCATAATATTAAGATAGGAGAAATATAAGTAGCACGAAAATATAGAATGTGCTATTTTAAGTAACTTTCTCTACTTTTTTTAGGTGCCACAAAGGATACCCCTATCATTACAGCGTTGATGGATTTTGTTCGCCAGAAAAGAGCTGCCAAGGGTGTATCTCGGGTTAGAACTCGTATTATTAGCTTTATATTGGTTCGTTGAGTGATTTATATTATCTGTTAATTCTCACGTGACAGTCATGATTTTTGATCTTCTATTCTGTACTATGCCCTTATCTTAAAACCGTGATTTTATGACAGAGGTCTTTTTCTAATGGGAAGCAAATTAGAAGGGCTACTGGATCATCATCTGGAAGTCCTAGTTCCGCTCCATCGAAAAGAGGTTCCGAGAAGAGAAGGATCTCCACCATGGTATTGCGACTATCCTCTAATTTGACTATTCTTTGATGGAACGAGCAGTTAAATATATCTATCAAGTATTAACTATATCCTTGTATTTTTCCTGACACAGTAAGAGTCAGAGATTTTACTGCATCAAGTTTACATGTGATTTGCAGCTTCCGTACACTTTGGCTTGTACTACACTCTTACCACAGATTTCACCCTCTAGATATAATCGTTTTTTGCCTAGAAAGATGTGTTTGATTATTTATGTTCACGGTCTTACATTTTTGAGCTGTTTTCTAACACTTTTGGCTCGTAAATGGAGGCTAAACTTTACAAGTTTTGAATGCCCTTTTTTAAAAAATGACCTTTACTTTCTTTTTTATATTCTTAAAGCACCTTATTGTTATTTACTAGTTATCGATGAGAAATATATTCTGAAGTAGCTTCAGATTGCATCAATCACTTGTTGATTGGGTCCAGGCAATTCTTGTGGAGTTGGTCATGGTTCTCTCGAAATTTGTCTTTTCCACTTATTCACTTAGGCCGTGAAAGAGTGCAATCTTTTTTTCCCTCTTGTAGGCTGTTATTTTTTTGATACATATGGCTCTTTTAGAGGCACTAGTGTGTCGTCAATATAAGGGTGAGTTTATAAATTTGTGATGGTTAATAATTGCTCCTGTGTGATTGACAGTATGTATTGAGGGATAGTGGGAAAAACACAAGCGGCAAAGACAAGTCAACTTATATGATGGTTCCGAAAAGAGAGGATCAAAATTCTGAGAAGTCTGCATCTGGAAGTGAAGTATTGGAAGAGAGCGGTATGGTTTTTAATGGAATTTTGTTGGTAATCAGGATTTAATGCACTTATCTATCATAAAATTTCTAGGTCATGATTTTATGAACTTTTCTGTGTTTGCCATTATAGCTTGCACGATAACCCACACAGCACATCAGATGCAAGCTCGCTCGAAATTATGTACCTAGCCTTTTCAGTTTATTACTTTCATCTTCATACTAGCCTCCTTTTAAAGTGTCTATAATTGCTCAGGGACAGTTTCTTTATTCACTCACTCTGGCCTGGGTATCTTCAATCATGTGGTGAACCTATTTGTGGTAAAACCGGCATTTCTTTGTGCAACTAAATAATTTCTTGTATTTAACAATTTGTATATTTTTGAAGGAGAAAAGTTAAAGAATATATAGGGTGCAATGGGAAAGTACTATTTTACAGCATCAAATGGAGATGGCTTATTATCTACTTAATATCTTGAGCAACAATTGATTTGGGAATGTAACCTTAGAGGGTTCACTTTTAGTTTGTGTCGAGGTTTATGTAGATAGCTCCAATTGGATAGCTCACAATATATGATACATCACTATGTTTGAATTTGGATGAGAGATATAGACCATGCATTTTAACGAGCATACTGCCGTCAGTGCCGTGTGGGTGCTGGAATTAATGAAGTATTTTAGGTCTTTTTCCTTAACTAATTGGTGGAGAAATTTCTACTTACACCATTTTATTGCATAACATTGGTATAATGCTATTGTACATGGTCTGTCTTCTAATATCGGTACAACACTAATGTGTTACCTATATTCGCAGTAGAATGCAAAGGTCGTTCGTCGTCCCAGAGCTTTTAGGCTATAATTTCCTGTGTTTCTCTTTCTTTTGGAAAAAAGAAAATGTATATGCAGACTGCTGTGTAAATTTCTGGCTGTTCTTATTGCTCTTGGAAACTGCTTCCTTTGTATCAGTGAGTAACTTGGTACAGACGGCGTTGATTTTGTTTCAGGAGCTCCTGGTACCACAGAGATTGGGAAGAAGAAAATTCTGCTCTTGAAAGGAAAAGAAAAGGAAATTCCTTATGTAAGTTCCTGCTACCCCCCACCCCAGCAACACACACGAGGAGAAAAGGAGGGGACAAAAAACTACTGAAAAGAGAAAAAAACTTGAGAGAAAAAGGGAAGTGGTAAATTTTCAGTGGGAACAGAGGGTAGTGCCTCTTCCTTAAAACTTTTGTATGGGGGTATTATTGCATGCCATCTGGTATAAGTGGTATTGAAGGGCCCTTGTGGTATCGTATAGAATTACGAGCGTGCAGGAAAAAGAAATCGAGCCTTGGATCTAAGAGATTATAGAGCTGATAATATGAATCTCACTGTTCTTTGTTCTTATGTTGGCTTTAAAAAGATCTGTTGCTACAATAGAAACCAGTAAAGACATAAAAATAAGCAAGTGGAAAGGTTACAATAATCTCATACATCATCCCCATTACAGTTTATGCCAGCTCTTGCCATCTTGAGTTCTATGCTACATATTAATGCAACTACAGTGGCTCACAAAATAGTGGCTCGATGTCGTTATTGATGGTAACACTATTGTATAACATCTTGAAATTTTGCATTGGCAAATGTTATAGGACCCTTCAATTCACTCCTTTGGAAGTTATTGAATTTATACATTGTATATACAGGTTTCTGGTGGATTGTCACGTCAGCAGGGTGCAGCATCTCCTGTGAATTCAACTGTATTTAAACAGAATCAGCGACGGGAGGCCAGTGGAAGGATCATCAGAAGCATACTGCAAAACAGGGATGCTCGTCCAAGTCCGTCATCATCTGGGGTTCACCATGAGCCGCAAATTCTGACCTCAAATCAGGAGAAGGACAAAAGACCTCCTAGACCACCAAATTCGCAAATGTCTGCTAAGGATATAAATGGCATGTCAGAAGATAAGGTTGTTGGGAATGATTTGTATGGTCAGGAAAAGCGGACGAGGAACAGAGATAGACCTGATCGCGGTGTTTGGACTCCTCTTCGGCGTTCAGATGGATCACATGCAAGTGACGAGTCTCTATCAAATTCTACTTCTCAGCCTGCACAGATGTCAGATTTTGTAGAAGGTATGTCATGCTATCAAGTATCAAGAAGACTGACCAACTAACTTGCACTATGTAATGAGACCCTAAAAGACCAAACGACACCCACATGCTAAATAAACCACCAGCTAGTAGTCGTAAAGTATCTAACAGCCCCTTAACATCATGATAATTTTGCTTTGAGTTTCTTGGTTTTGATGTAAAACTCAACCCTAGCAAAAATAACTGAAGAAGTAAGCACCGCGATATCTCACCAAAATCGTCAACAAGTCATTGTGAGCCAGATTTTCCTGGTTTACTGACTCCGCAGGGACAGCCCTTTACTGAAAATTTCACGGCTAAGCCGATGAGATGGCTTTGAATATTGCATAACTGTACAAGTAGGGAAGAGAGAATCTGATCCGAATCTGATCACTTCAGGCCATAAAAGAATCCACTAAAATACATCTATGGCTAAAAACCCATCATACCATCAGAAGCTGCGCCTGCATGCAGCATGAAACTCAAACCTAAGTTTAAAACCTGGTTGAAGCACTAGCACAAGCATGATGAATATGCCCAACGTCCATGATAACTTAATTTTGAGCAACCGAATCACCACGCAGCCAACATGTGTCCACCAAACATGGGCAACCCAAAAATTCAAGCCGAGTACAAGACTCCATTTATGCATGATGACAATTTGAAGCCAACCAAGAAGTGTACCTGAAGTGGTGGATCAAAAGATCTACGGCCCAATCAAAGAAAAGCTGGAAGTAAAAACTCAAACATGAACATCGACCCGCGCACCAAAAGCAGACCTTTGAAGTTTGAATAAAAGACAAATGTAACGAGTCACTTCGCTTCGTCTGCAGGATGTCTCCAAAAGTCCTAACACGTGAGGTCAGCAGGTGCTTCCTATTGATCTGCTGCAAAGCTACAATATGGGCCATAGGCGAGAGATGACAGATCTTACAGGGGCCCATAGTTCTCTTTACAAGCAATTTATCAGATCTGTCCAATGCTAATAGGTTTCTGCAGGCAAACAGGAATAGATATGTGGAACACGTCTTCTTCCCCAGCCCTAGATCTGCCGTTAATGAGCGGGGAGGTGATATAACACTTCTTTTATTAACCCATCATCACCAGACCCAACCCTAACAAGCTCTCAGATGAGAACGATAATAAGAGCAAAGTCTAATATATTCTTAAACATTGACAAAATGTGACCCTAAGAAGGAAATTTTCGCAAGTCTAATATGCTGCCACATGCACAAGATTATTCTTACTATTCTGATATATTATATTATCTGGCACATACTCAAGAAATGTTTTGTTTGATTTAACTTATATGTTTTTGGAATGATGGTGTGGTTATGCATCTAAATCTCCCTTCCCTGCCGCTGGCCTCGTCAAAAAACATAAATTTGCATGTGGAAATAAACAGAAAGATTCAGTGGGATCATCGATTTATCGTAGGAACTCATGCATGCTGATGCTTGTCCTACTACTTAATTAAGTTGTTACTTTGGTTGTAAATTGTGTTTTTATTTTGTTAGGAGAAACAAAGAATGACATCATAGGTGCAAGAAGTGGAGAGTTCAAGCACACTGGTGGTGGACGAAGTGACCATTTTTCTGTTGATAATGGTTAGTTTTGGAATTGGAACCGCACGATTACACACATACAAACACAAACACACATGTACCTGTTCAGCGTCCAGGATCCTGCTAATGCGTTCCTTGAGAGGGTCTAAAGAAAGAAGAGACAAAACCCCCTTTGCCTTCTGTTTGAGCGTTCTCCCCCATCTCTTTGACTTCGCTCTTTTTCCCTATTTTTTTTTTGCATCACAGACTTTATTTAATTTTTTGTTTGGTAGAGGTGGCGTGTGCCTTTCCTCGGCCTTAGGCTCCTGGTAGTTTTCCTTGGGTTGGGGGGGTTCTCATACCTGTCGTTGGTTAGGGGGTTGTCCATCAGGAAGTGCTTGGTTTGGCCGTTCTGGTGAGACGTTTATATATGCTAGTTGGCTGTTCATCTCTTGCCGGTGGGTAGTGAGTTATCGTCTCACCTTTCTGTGGCTTTGGGAGTTGTCGTCTCTTCATCTGAAGTTTGAATTTCTGCGTGGTTTGGCGGTGCAGATGGTGCAAGGGTCTCTTCTGCTGGGGGTGGGAGTCCTCCTGCTCACCCTTATCGGAGGTTTTGAGAGTTGTCGTCTCTAAGTTGAAAAGCTGGATGCCCCACTTGGTTTTTCGGATTGTCCAGATTCAAAATGGATTCGCCACGTCAATCTCCATGGAAAAGACGGGGGAGAAGACATGGCATCTGAAGTTTGTCCAACATTGACAGAAGAAAGAGTTCTGAAGGCAGAAGAGAGACTTGAAGCTTTCTGGCCATTATAATCTGCGATTTTAACGTTGACGAAGAAAGCGAGAGATTCAACCAACTTATAACACGTGTTTGGGCTGTGATTGAAATTAAGAGACAGGGCCAGCTAATACAGCTATACTTAATACTTTTGAACTTTCTTTATGCCCCACTAACTATGCTATATTTCTGAATTTTGCCGCAAAAGGGTTTTAAACTTATCAACAAAGCCATTATATTAGACAATGAATACATGGCTTTATAAAAATCTTTGCTAGCCTTGTATTCTTAGGATTTCTTTCAAGGACGCCCTTTTGGGCATATTATTAATGTAGGCATGAAGTTATATGTAATCCGTAGTGAGTTTATGACAGATTACTGTACCCGAGGTTGGGACACAAGTGAATCCAAGTTGGAACACATATCTGTGTCCAACACTGACGTTGGGTCCATGTAACACAGATCCTTGTTGGTGGGTTCCCAATTCTGGCCTCATGGTTTGATTTTGACTCTTTCCCCTTGAATTGGAGCTCTTAGACTATTCTGAGATGGTCATTCTTTTTGTGCTCATGGTCAGGCATGGTCCCAGCCTTCTAGGTGGCACGTTTCCGTTGTTGGCTCTGGGCTGGGTATGTATGTGTAGCCCATCTGCCCAATTTCGTCCCTTGTTCTTTTTAGGCAGAGAGGAGGAAAAAGAAGACCCCGGGGGAGGGGTTGGGGATTTTTATTGGTGGAGGGGCAGCTTTAAATTCTTACCCCTGCACGTGTGGTGTATTTGGGCTTTGGGAACGGGAACGGGTGTGAGGTTCCGAAGCGGGAGCATCACTACTACATTGAGTTTTGGGTGGGAGCCGGAGCGGGCGCTAGATTCGGGAGGGTTTGAGCTTGACTAGGACTGAAGAATCCTGCAACTAAAGACTATGCACATATCTACGCTTAGAAAACCTGTAAACGCACTATGGGAACTTTATTGTTATTTACAAGTGCATGGCTTCTTAGCATTATCACCATGATGACGCACTGTGAAATATGAATAGCAATATTAAGATCTATTCACGATGCATTGAGGTATCATGCCTTCCTCTTCGAATGTACCCCAAAGGGTTCAAGTTAGCAATCTTCCTGCATATATGCCCTGCCCACTGGGTGTCTGCAAAGATTACATACTTATTTTGATCTTGTACTGGAGCTCATGTTGTCACAATGCAGGCTCACACAAACATGGTGCTCGCCGTGGACCATCAGTTAATGTGAAGGACATAGATAGCTTTTCAATTGTAAGCGACGCGAAACCTTTAAAAAGAGGAAGTTCTTCTGGCCATGGTTCCCACGAGGTGTGCTACAACCTTCTAGTTTGGTCTTATTTGCTTATTGTCTTTTGCAACTTAATCTGTACTAACACACTTGCAACTGCAGAAACAGGTGTGGGTTCAAAAGTCAAGTTCTGGTTCTTAGTGCTGTTATGAATGGTAAGCTTCAATTTCTGTGGAAATCATCTTTTTTCTCTTATATTGCATTGGATACAGTAGGTATCTGTCCTTGATGATAATGCTTAATTACTTCTTATTTTGGTTGTTGAACATCAAATGTCACATGTCAAGAAGAGCTAAAGCGCTTTTCGGATGGTTGATGGTGACAGAACACATACAGATTTAACCCAAAACAACGTTGCGCCTTGTGCATAATGCATACCTGTGGAAAGGAAAAAAAATTTCACGCTCTTCCTTTCGGTAAGGGAGGACTAGTGTTAGTTATTGTAAATTACTGTCAAGAAGAAAGGAAGCGAGGCATGTATCTGATAGCTAGAAGCTGAGAGTATATGGTACTAAGGCTAGTGTTAGTTCTGTGATGTAACCATCGTCTCACAAAAGGCATGTCTACCAATTAGCGGAATGTATATTATGTTGGTTCCCACCCCTATATCATTTTCAGATAATGCCAGTACAAGGCAAATTTTGAAACTTTAACTTGGTCAAGGATCTTTTTTTGTTTTGTTTTGCTTGAACATGTCTACAGCAGGTTAAGTTTGGTTCCTGATTTTCATATAAGTTGAAATTGTCCCAGTTGTCTTGTTTTTATTTACTTGCTTAGAACTTCGTCTGATTCGGACTCAGTGAATTGTTAGTCGAGTGCTATACTTAACATGTAATGTTTAGTCGAGTGCTGTACTTAACACGTAACTTTCTATAATAGCTGGAAAATAATGATGCTCTACACGGTTATGCTTTCCCCTGATATCTGATTTTTGGTGGTTTTCTCATATTCCAGTGAAGTGCTTAGTCGCTTTTAACCATGTTGGAGTATACATCTGCATGTGGCTGGAAGCCATCTGTTATGCTAGAACAGATCGTCAGCTGAAAGCATCAGGACTGGAAGAAAAGAGGCGTTTTACAGGACCCTAGAAAAACTCAGTAATCCAGATGGTGCAGATATTGACCTATTTACCATTTGGTTGGGTGAAGTAATTCTGATCCTGCTTAGTCGAAGATGGCCAGGAATAGAAGAAAGGTAGAAAAGAACTGAGATTACAACACCACAGTTTTCATCAGGGTGTTCCATTAATGGGGTTTTTGCTCAGGGGTGGATCTATGGATGACGTCACTCTTCCCGTTGACTAAATCGGTTAGGGAAAGATTAGTTTATATAGGTGGATGTTCTTTTGGTTGAACTGTGAATACAAAGAATGATGCCCATTCCTCCTGATGGGTTCCTATATGTATCTTATGTTGAGAAGCGGCTCTGCCTTACTATGGAGATTTGTGCCAGGTTAGTTAGTTTGCTTATTGGCGCTTTAGTGCAACTTGGGTGCCTCTAGTCAGCAGACACTAGTTGCTATCTTCGTGTCGTTTGTTACTATGGTGTATGTGCCTGAAACAGAGCATGCCTTGATGCTCTATAATTTGTTCTTCTATAGCTTATATATTCAGGACAAATGTGTTGCTTATCTCGAACCCTATGTTTTGGTGATCCTCCATTACCGACAACCAATGGACAGTCTTTTGCTTTTTCTGCTGAAGGCTTGAATGGAAGATATCCAAGCCTCTTGTTTGGAAATGATCATTTTGTACATATCAGCATGAAGGTATCGCCATATGTGAAGTCGATCAGAAAGGATTTACGAGATGTAGCCTAGCGATTTTCTCAGCCCCCCAACTCGTTTTCTATCGCCTCCATCAAGGGTTTGCCGCTATTATCCTTTGAAGTTCACTATTAACCTCTTGTCTCGCCTCCACAATGGGGTTTGCCAATTTTGCCGTTTGAAGTTGATTGAACAAAAATCAGCATCTAGTACTCTTTTGGGCACAACTTAAGTTGGGTGGGTCGAACAAAGATGTCTAGGATTCTTGGAGCCACAGATGTCTCTATTGAGACATCCAACCCCTTGAAGAAAACTAGAGAACTAACCTCTACTATGCAAGCATCCCTATCTGATTATGAGAAACCATAGGTGAAGCAATAGGACCCAGGATGTCCTCAAACTACATGGCAATTCAGAAGAGGTATGTGGACCTCAGCTGTATAACACCTTGATGGTCTGATGTTAGTAAGAGCCAACCACCATCCACAGGTCCCTTATGACTAACCAGCACATGGTTATGCGGCCCATGAATCCCAACAAAATTAAGGCTACAACTGAAGGACTTTCACCAGCCTTGTCTATATATACCCACCATGTCTTTTGCATTGCATCATATCAGCACATCAATACCAAACCAGAAGAGGAACCTCCCTGCCATACATACACAACTTACCACTGTAAGACAATGATCAGCACCAAGACACTGGTAAAATTGGTAAGGAAGTGGCAGGATTTAGTTGTCATCCGGAGGAAGAGAATTTCATTGACGAAAATCGATGGAAATGTGGAGATGGAAAACTTAGGTGTCCCGTTAGTAGCTGATAAAGGTAATTTTGTTTTCTACTCGGATGATGGGAGCCGATTTGTGATTCCATTGGTGTATCTGAACAACGAGGCCTGGAGGCAGCTCTTGGAGATGTCTGAAGAGGAGTTTGGGCTGCCGGGCGACAGCCCCATCACATTCCCATGTGATGCATTCTTATTGGTATCATCTCCTTGATCCGCCGAGGCGTAGCTGAAAATGTTGAGAAAGCATTCGTTATGTTTTGTAGAAGTCGCTGCTTCACATCGTCATATTTGCACCAAGGACCAAGAAAGCAGCCATTACTTGTATACTGACGGATCAAAACTTCTAGTTTTGTACTTGTAAATGGTTAAACAATACTCAGTTGAGCACATTTTTTTTGAAAAGTTACAAGAATTTGTCTCATGTCCACTATCCAGTGTTTTCCAGTTCATGGAAAGGCGATATAAGTTAACAACCATAATAGATAATCAGATATGTTGTGTCCCCAAAACTCAAGTTTCTCAATTGAGTCAATCTTCTTTGGATGTTAATCTTGGTTGTATTCTAACTTGGGGATTCTTATACTGCAGTCTGGTATAAACAGTAACATCATTGTTTTGAAAGAATTACCTGACGTGCCAAAAGAAAAGCGAAAACTCTTCAAAGACTATGGTCCCGTTTGACAGAGTGTTTTTTTTTTATTTTTTTTGAAAAAAATAAACGTGTTTGGTAATCAGTTTTTGTTTTTTTTTTCTTTAGTTAAAAAAATCAGTTTTTAAATCAAGGCTATTTTTAAAAACTCCAAAAATGAGTTTCGGTTTTCAGTTTTTTTTGAGACCACAACCACTCTCCCACCGCCGACAGCCACCGCCCACAACCGGCGACTGCCGACGGTCGGCAGCCACTGCAGGCGACCACTGCCAGCGGCTGACCACCACCATAACCGTCGGCCACCATCATGCACCGCCACCGCAAACCACCACCAAAGAAAAAACTCAAAATAAAAACTGGATAATCAAACATCAAGAAAAAAAGAGTCCCACAGGCCTGGCAGTGGTGGGGAAGACCTGACGCCCAACTGCCAGGCAGACTAGGTGCGATACCCTTCGAAGACCTGCTCCCATCTCGAACCCGGGGGTCATAGTCCATAGGAGTGCTGACGCAAGCCCCCAGTGCCAGAGCACGTAGGCCAGTCACGAAGACACCCTGGCGAAGATAGTTTCCTGGAGGAGTCGCCTATCTAGCGAATGAGTCCTTATGCCGGAGCACTTGGAGCGCGTCAAGGTAGCATCTCGGAGGAGCCGTCTACACGACGGGCCAGGTAGCATCCCGGAGGAGCCGTCTACCTGGCAGAAGGGGAGTTGAAGAGCTCCCTGGCAGAGATAGTGTCCCAGAGGAGTCGCCTATTTCGCTGGTCGAGGTAGCATCCCGGAGGAGCCGTCTACCTGGCGAAAGGGGAGTTGAAGAGCTCCCTGGCGGAGATAGTGTCCCGGAGGAGTCGCTTATCCTGGCATGATGTTGCACACTCCGGAGAGTGGGTCGAAGCATGTTCCACGACCAAGACAAGGTGCGTATGGTGTGGTGAAAGGATGGACCGATGCAAGGAACATGGTAGTGTGACAGAGAGCCAAGGGGCACGACTGTGTTAGTGGCACGGTGCATGGGTGCGGCGGAATGAGTAAGGTGCCGAGGGCACGTCTGTGTTAGTGGCGCGGCACATGGGCACGACGGAGTGCGTATGGTGTCGAGGGCACTATAGTGTGACAGGGAGCCCGGGGGCACGGCTGTATCAGCAGCTCGGCCCACGGGCGCAGCAGAGTGAGTAAGGTGACGGGGGCACGTCTGTGTTAGTGGCCCGGCGCATGGGCCCGACAGAGTGTGTATGGTGCCGATGGCACTATAGTGTGACAGGGAGCCCGAGGGCACTGTAGTGTGACAGGGAGCCCGAGGGCACATGTCATGGAGATGGCGACATAGTGCATATGGTGCCGGGGGCACATATCATGGAGATGACACATGGGCATGGCGACTAACGTCGCGAAGACAATATCTGGTGCCGTGGGCAATGTCATGGAAGTGGCGCACGGGCGCGGTGACGAGCTCACGGAGACAACACTTGGTGCTGGGGGCACGTATCATGAGAATGGTGCATGGGCGCGGCGAAGAACGTCGCGGAGCAATACTTGGTGCTGGGGGCACGCATCATGAGAACGGCGGAAGGGCACAGCGACGAACGTCGCGAAACAATACTTGGTGCCGGGGGCACGTATCATGACAATGGCGCACGGGCGCAGGTGACGAACGTCTCGGGGATATACCTGGTGCCGGGGCACATGTTATGGAAGTGGCGCATGGGCACGGCGATGAACATCGCGGATATAT
The DNA here is from genome assembly GCA_033070095.1 of Escallonia herrerae. Lineage (NCBI taxonomy): Eukaryota > Viridiplantae > Streptophyta > Magnoliopsida > Escalloniales > Escalloniaceae > Escallonia > Escallonia herrerae. Next base: position 9,321 of record JAVXUP010003138.1, on the reverse strand, counting down.
ACTTGGTGCTGGGGCACATGTTATGGAAGTGGCGCATGGGCGCGGCGACGAACGTCGCGGAACAATACTTGGTGCCGGTGCCACGTATCATGAGAATGGCACACGGGCGCGGCGACGAACGTTACGGAGCAATACTTGGTGCTGGGGGCACGCATCATGAGAATGGCGCAAGGGCGCAGTGACGAACATCACGGAACAATACTTGGGGCCGGGGGCACGTATCATGACAATGGCGCACGGGGGCAGGCGACGAACGTCGCGGGGATATACTTGGTGCCGCGGTACATGTTATGGAAGTGGTGTACAGGAGCGGCGACGAACGTCGCGGAGATATACTTGGTGCCGGGGGGACGTATCATGAGAATGGCGCACGGGCGCGGTGGCGAACGTCGCAGAGACTAACGCACGGGCACGCGTCGTGTGCCTCGGAGACGGGGCATGAGTTGAGTGTGTCTGTTATAACAAAATAATGAATACAACATGTAGTAATGACAAAGTTGGGAGTGATGGTATGCGGTTGTCGACGACGGGTCATTCGGCGTAGCGCTCGACTTTGGCCGACGGGCATCCTGGAAGCGGTGCATGGTCACGAGCGATGGACGATAGACGTCGCGAGGTTGATGCACGACGGACGTTGCGAGGTTGATGTACAAACGTTCGTAAACATCGCGGAGGTGCAAGGACTCGAGAAAAGAAGTGCGCGCGAAAGGAGAGGCCATAGGCCAACAATTGGGGGAAGGCCAAGGCCAACCCCCTTGGGGAGGCCGAGGCCAACCCTAGGGGGTGGCCAAGGTCAATGGCCAGCTCCCATGAAGGGAGGCCAAGGCCACTCCCCTTTTTGGTGAATTTTGGGTGCGCCGACAGTAGGTGTTTTGATGGGCAATGACGAATCCAGAAGTTGCATGACGACGAGCGTGTTTCCGTGAGTCGTACCCATGTGACGAACAAGGTGCCAAAGTCACATACAAAGCGTACGAAGCAAAAAAAGTACGAAAATGACTTTGCGCGAAAAGTGAAGAACCGGGGGGGGGGAGGCCAAAGCCGACCCCCCATGGGAGGCCAAGGCCGACCCCATGGCCTTGGGGAAGGCCGAGGCCGACCCCATGGCCTTGGGGGAGGCCGAGGCCAACCCAATGGGTTTGGCCAAGGCCTTTGCCCCTTGACCCCGTTGCTCCGGTTGCGCCGTCGGTCGATATTTTTGATGAAAAGGTGTTCGGGTGGTTTCGGCGTGACGATCGGCTCTCGTGAGTCACACTAACGCGAAATGAATTGTGGTTAAGTCGCGCGCGAAGAGAGAAAAACACGTGTCTTAGGCGCACGGGCGCCAACGGTTTGATGCGTTGAAGACAAAGACTGTTGAATGCGTCGACGTGTTCGCGCGAAGTGGGACCCCTAGCGGGGCCCTTGGGTCGACCAAGATATGGGAACATAAATTTTGGTTAATAATTTATTTACGGGCTAATTAATGTCCCGCGCAAAGCAAAATGAAGCGAGAAAATGACTTTATTACTCCTGTGTCTTATTTCTGGCATGAACACGGGCGCTGCCACCGGTTTATCTGCGTTGAAGACAAATGGAACTGTGTCGACGCTGTTCGCCCGAAGAGTGGGAATGCCGGCGGGCTGGACGGGCTGCCCTACTGGGACTCCGACCAGGGATTGGATGGAAAAGTTAAGGAAACCCTAATACCCTAATTTTGGTTAATAATTTAAAATTTATCTCTAATGGTCTTGCAATATCCTATTTAGTCACATTGACTGTTAAAAATAGAAATACCATAATATACAGATTGCTATATGAGATATATTAAAAAAATAGTGTAAATTTAAAATCTTAATTATGAGAGCATTTCTTAAATTCAACTAATTTATGTTGAAAAAGTTTTGAACCAATTTTTTCTATGGTATTTTTAATGTGAGTAATTAAACTCTTAAACATCCTAAATTCTGTATTAGCAATATATCATTTATGATTTTATGTCAATTTTTGAAATTCTGAATAGAATTGCATATAAAATCTACAAAAATATTAGTTATTTTGTGATGAATGTAGACTAAAACTTAGATTGAAAATCTTATTATATCTGAAGCTAAATCTTACTTAATAAGTATGCTTATTGTATACTTTGTGAAATGTTGGTTAAATTTTGTTCAATAATTTTCTTACTACGAGGTTTTGACATATCCTATATAATCATGTTGATTAAACTTTTTAAGCTTTACATGATTACCTCATGCACTGGTTATTATTTTCTCTGTATACTTTGTTGGTAGATTACACTTGCTTCTAAAAATACCACATCATCCTTACTTAATTAGTCGTGTTGATTAACTTTTATAAATAACATGGTATAAACAAGATGTATTTATTTCTGCCGTTCACATCTTGTCTTGTGCCACTAACCACCGATATGCAACCCTATTTGTCTGTAAACCGCTTAACAGAATGAATAGGACGGCAACCCCGACGTGTTCAGTGACAACTATAGCTAAGCATGGCTAAGCTCACATCTCTGAGTCATCATGCATTTTGCAGCTATCACATGGGTTTGCTTCACTAACACCTGCTCAAAAAAGCTACGTACATCTAAGGCCATCTTGGACCTTCTGAATCAAGAAGAGCTCTCCTACCCTGCACTTTGGCCCCAGAATTCCACATATAACTTGATTACTAATAAAAGTTTCAGTCATCAAGTCTACTAATGATATCTGTTTAGTAGTTGATGCTAACATGTCAGACCATGTCCTACTCTCAACAATCGATCAAATTAGGTCCTTACAATCATCCATGAAAGTGGTCATACATATGGCACAAGAAATTATAAAGGTTGCAATTTGATCGATTTTGATCTGTTCCCTCGGTATCCAAAAAGCTTTGGATACCGAGTATACCTCGTCCCTATCCAATTTGATACAAAACATGTGATGCAAAACATGTCCATACTCCCAGTATACCTCTTCCCTATCCAATTTGCACATGCTTTTGTACCCCATCAATCCCCACAACATAGAAAGCTACAACCAAGAAGGTGTACCTGGCCTTGTGCATATATAACTGACCTCCATTCCCTTCACTTCACCACCCAACATTATCTTCCAAGTATTTCAGTTCAAAGTCTCTTCAAAGTTCCTAATTCCAAAACCAAGAAATCATGATCAGTCCCAAGACACTCATCAAGATGGCAAGAAAATGGCAAAGGCTAGCCACGATTAGAAGGAGAAGAATTTCATTTCCAGGAAACTTATTATCAGTGGCTGACAAAGGTCATTTTGTTGTGTACACGACCGATCAAAAGCGCTACGTTTTCCCATGGCGTATCATATTCCAAGAGCTACTCAAGATGTCAGAAGAAGAAATTGGGCTACCAAGAGACGTGCCTATCTCATTGCCATGTGAGGCAGTATGCATGGACTGTGTAATATCCTTAATCAGCAACCACACAATACAAGACAGAGAGAAAGCTATTTTGTGTCCATTGCTAGCAGGTGTTCATACTCTCAGCATCAACAGGAAATCAACCAGAGATTACTAGTATGTGGATATTGAGTTGGTGATACAGGAATTTTGTAATCAGTTGATGAAATTTATAATCTAATACGTTCTTTAAACAATTTAGATTCCCTCATTTTGTTTGGCCACTTACATGGTTTAAATAGTTTGAAAGAAATGGGCAATGAGCTAAATATGACTGCGCGAATCCAAGAGTAAAATCTGGCTATGATTAACCTTTCAGCTCCGGAATCACAAGTCCGACAAAAGACTACTAGCAGGCTTATACGGATCCTGCATAGTTACTTCCATATTAGAACTAGAACTAACATGCCAGATGCTTGTGATTTCTGCCACTCCAATATACACCGTTCCTAATCCCCTGCTTAATTAATTCCATACTAGAACTAGAACTTCTCTATACAGTGGTACCTCTACAGGGTAATCAAAATTTGCCATGTTAGTTTCAATACTGGGACTAAATCAACATTCTACATGTTTGGTAGATCAAAATGATTCAAGAAAACTTAAATCTGCAATCCTCATTGCTTATGGTTGAGGCCCACGCTACTAGCAAAACCAACTATTGTTAGATCAAAAAAGATTTTTGAGCTTTAGAACTAGCTTTTCCTTAGCTTTGAAACTTCAGCTTTGCATTTTTTCTTCTTCTATACGATTTGTAGTAACATGTCCACCCTAAGGGTCTCATGGGGGAAAAACAAAGGAACCAAACAAAAAACATTAATTTGGATGGCTCCATTTGAGGTAGTCTAGGATTCTTGAAGCCACAGACATGTCTCTTTTTAACAGATAGCACATGTATTGTCGGAATAAGCTTTCCACCCCTTGAGTTCAATTATAGAGCTAATCTACCATGCAAGAATCTGTTCGTGAGTTTTATCCAATGACAGGTATACAGCTACGACCCAATATGTCCTTGACCGCATGGCAGATAGAAGAGATCTATGGACCTCAGTGCAATGTTGCGCCTTGATGTGTTGATTTTAGAACAAAATTAACTATGCCCACTAGCCATAGGTCCCTTGTGCCTAACCAGCACATGGTTTTGCAACCCATGAACCCCAACAAATTAATAGCCGGAACTGAATGACTGTAATCATCCTGAGTGTATATATAACCCACCTATCCGCTATGCATTCCAAAAATCACAGCACTAGCAATTTGATTGGTAATTTTCTCTCGCGCACACATTTTTCTGTGTAAGACATCATGATCAGCACCAAGACACTTCTAAAGATGGTAAGGAAGTGGCAGAATTTAGTTGTCATCAGGAGGAGGAGAATCTCATGGCCAAAAACCAATGCAGATGTTGAGGTAGACTGTATCCGTGCACCATTTATGGCTGACATAGGTCATTTTGTTGTCTACTCGGATGATGGAAGGCGATTTGTGATACCCTTGGTGTATCTAAATAACAAGGTCTTAAGACAGCTCTTGAAGATGTCTGAAGAGGAGTTTGGGCTGCCAGGCGACGGTCCTATCACATTGCCATGTGATGCATTATTACTAAGGTATATCGTCTCCATGATCGGGAAAGGAATAGCTGAAGATCTAGAGAAAGCTTCTTATGTCAGTTTGCCCGAGTCGCTTCTTTATACCAAGGACAAACAAACCAACAATTACTTGTATACTGATAGATCAAAACTTTTAGCTTTTGCATTTGTAGATGATCAACACTATTTAGCTGAATATATACATCTTATGAAAAACTCCAAAGAATGTCCAGTTTTTTTTATCCGTTTATGATGCGATACAACTCAATTTTACCACAGTAGATGATTCAACAGGAGACTATAAGTATCTCCAAAATTCCAGTTTCTTCTGTGCTGTAGAGAAACGTTGAGAATTTCTTGGAGCCAAAAAAAATGAAAAACGAGAAAGATATAAATTCAATAGATTAGATCTGAATTGGCTTTACTGAGCAAACAACAAAATGATATATTTGCGGTAACAAACATTTTCCCTCTATTAACGGGTTGGCTCCATTGCAGATACATTAGGGTTCTTGATTAACACGTTGGTCCGGAAAAACTATCCTTCACTGACTTCAATTACAGTCTATCCTCCACCATCAAGCATCTGTCTGTGGTTTCCGTAAAATGAATGGTAACCCTTAAGCCCCATTATGTCTCGAACCACATGGCATAGTAGAAGAATATGGGCCTCGGCTACTTTGCACCTTGACGGTGTTGATTTTAGTAGAGAACCAACCGTGACACCGTCCACAGGTCCCTTGGACCTGGCTAGCACATGGTTATGTATCCCATAAGTCCCTACATAATAAAAGCTACAACTGAAGGACTGTCACCAGCCTCAGTTAATATATAATCCACCTATCCCATTGTGATAAATCCAAGTACAGCAGTAGAGAGCCAGTTGAGATTAACCTCTCTTACACATAGATAGTTTCCTTTGAGTAAGACTAAGACAGAATGGTCAGCCCCAAGAAACTAGTAAAGATTGCAAGGAAGTGGCAGAATTTAGTTGTTATCAGGAGGAAGAGAATTTCTTTTCTAAGAAACAATGTCGATGGGGAGTTGGACAGTTTTGGCACCCCATTTTTGGCCGATAAAGGCCAATTTGTTGTCTACTCAGACGATGGAAGGCGATTTGTGATTCCCCTGGTGTTTCTTAACAATGAGGTCTTGAGACAGCTCTTAAAGATGTCTGAGGAAGAGTTTGGGCTGCCAGGCGACGGTCCTATCACATTGCCGTGTGACGCATTCTTAATGTAGTACATTATCTCCTTGATCCGGCGAGGAGTAGCTGAAGATCTAGAAAAAGCTTTGCTTATCTCATTTTGCGGAAGTCGCTGCACATCATTGTCATCTTTGCACCAGGGACAAACAAGCCAGCAATTGCTTGTATGCTAGATTTCTGATAGAGATCAATTTTTTAGCTTTGTATTGTAAAGGATTAAAGTTACAGTAGCTGATTACTAAATACACCTTACTGTGAATTCCAAGTTTTGCTTCATGTCCCGTGTTCTCTTGTTTATGGACAACCGATATAACTCATTATTACCAACCCTAATGAATTAGTGAGCGATATAACTCATGTCACGTGTTTCCTGAAAAGGAGAAATCTGGATAGCATCACAAATGTTTTAATGGGCGCCGGTGGATATGACTAGTTAAGTTTGTCATCCTCATTGTTTTAGCTATATGCAGAGGTAGATCAAAATTGATTTTTGAGCCCTAAAGCTTCTTGAGCCTTTTCTTTTCTTTTATTGCCTCCATCGTTCAGGGTTAATCTTGTCGCCTCAGTGCCATAATATTTGAGGTATCTTAGGAGAATTAGAAAGGTAGAAATGAAGCAAACACAGGCAAATTTAACATACAATAGTCGATAGGTCGTTGCTTGCAAGTTTAGAGGATAAAAAAGGAAGCTGAACTCAAGGGGAAGAAAGTTTATTTGTGCAGTTCGTGTTTATGAGCTGCCTACTAATACTTGACAAATCTGTGGCTCCAAGAGTCCTACACGTGTCATGGGGTCATAATATAACTTGAGGGCAGCTGAATGTAGCCAAAAATTAAAAATGGTTTAAATGTTGTTCAGTGACTCAGTCAACCCAATCAAGAAAACCAATCCATCATATTCAGAATTATGATATCTGATTTCTTGTCTATGCCATCAAAATGGTTTGATGGATCTTCATTATGTGCCAGGTTAACACGTTGAAAAACACAGGACACGAAGTACATTCTTGGGATCTTTTGTAAGATGATTTGGCTATTATAATGTTGATAACTTACAGTTTACAGAAGAAAAAACGTTGATCATTTACAGCACGAAGCTAAAATCAGCATACGAGCAGTTGCTGACTTGATTGTCCTTGGTGCAAAGATGAAGATGATCTGCAGTGGCTTCTTCAAACTGATGCAAGCATAGCTTTCTCTAGGTCTTCAGCCACACCTCTCTGGATTGAGGAGATGTTATACTCCATCAAGAAGGCATCACATGGCAATGTTATAGCCTATAGGGCCATCTCCTGGCAGCCCAAACTCCTCTTCTGACTTTGTGAAGAGCTGTCTCAAGACCTTAATGTTTAGATACACCAAAGGAATCATGAATCGCCTTCCATCATTCGAGTAGACAACAAAATGGCCTTTATCAGCTAATGATAACGTGCCAAAACTGTCTTCTTTTACATTTATAACGTTCCTTGCCAAGGAAATTCTACTCCTTCTGATGGCAACTAAATTCTGCCACTTCCTTGCCATCCTTGCAAGTGTCTTAGTGCTGATCATTCTGTCTTACCAGAAAAACAAGATGATGTGTGTGCATATATGTGTGTGTGTGTGTGTGTGTATATATATATATATATATAGAGAGAGAGAGAGAGGGAGAGAGAGAGAGAGAGATCTCCATAGAATTGCTACTTCTGTACTTAATTGAGTGCGAAAGAGGATAGGGGCGCGCTGTATATAAGCTGAGGGTGTTGTAGCTTTAATTTTCTTGGGGTTTGTGGGTTGCATAGCCATGTGCTGTTTACGTACAAGGGAATTGTGATGGTGGCATGTTTCTAGGTCCATACACACTTCTATACTATCAATGTGGTTTGAGGACGAACAGGTCTTAAGAAACTTAGGTGAAAAAACACCTTCATTTTCTTGTCACTTGATCAAGTTATCTTCAATTTCTTGGTTCATCTGTTGTCTTGCTCCAAGAGCCACCGACTTACAACCCAAAGCGTCCATAAACCACTTGACAGAATCAGTGGCATGTTGCAGAGCTATGTCCATCTTGATATGTTCGGTGGCATTTATAGCCAAACATGGCTACAGCTTAGACATCCAATATCAGGTTACTCTGCATCGTGCAACTATCACATGGTTTGGTCCCTAAACCCTGCTCAAGGATGCAAACAACCAAACCAAGTCCCGTAAACATATCCATGGGAGTGGTTGCACATAAATCTTCAGAAAAATATAAAGATGCAATTTCATGAATTTTAATTTGCTGCTTCGGTGCAATTATGATCATCCAACAGCTTTGGACCCAGTGTGTCACCAAAACAATTGGCAAGATTAGAAACCGCTAAGACAGGATAGTCAAAAAACAAATTCAGCCTTCCAGCAAACCTCTTCCTTGATCAATTTGGCGCATGCTTTTAAGCACCCATCAATCGTCACACGCGAAAAGCTATGCCCAAGAAGGTACCCCTGGCCTTATTGAGTATATAGAGTGACCTCCACTCCCTTCAACCCACAATGCAGCATTAGGTTCCTAGTGTTTCTAGATCTAGAACCGCCTCCAGATTTTCCTAAGTCATAACCAAGACATCATGATGAATCTGAAGAAACTTAGATGGCAAGGAAATGGCAAAGGATCGTCGCACTGAGAAGGAAAAGAATTTCATAACCAGGAAGCTCGTCATAAATGGCTGATAAAGGCCATTTTTTCGTGTACATGACTGATCGAAAGTGCTTTGTTCATTATATCTCAAGAACTACGTCTTCAGCGAGCTATTCAAGATGCCTGAAGAAGAATACGGACTACCAAGTGATGAGCCTATCACATTGCCATGTACGCAGTATTCATGGACTGTAATTCCTTAATCAAGGACCTCGCAAGACATGACAAAGAAATCTATTCTTGAGTCTTGCTTTTAGATGTTCATCATGCATACTCTCTGCATGAAGAGGAAACTAACCAGATATTACTAGTATGTGGTGCTTTTGAGAAGGTCACACAGGAATCTTGTAATTATTCAATGAGATTATGATTTAATGCATTCATAAAAATTTCCAAATTCTCTTCAGTCTATTGTTGGCAACCTTAAGCAATGTACAAAAGATATTTAAGAAA